>JAWQEG010006414.1:0-47685 GCA_033782935.1 Petrolisthes cinctipes
AATATAATACATTTTTTCTGATTTTATCTCACTCTTTTATATTGAATTATTGATTATTATAAATTTATGTACTGACTTTGGTCCTGGTACTCGGAGAGGCCTGAGATAAAAAATATAAACACCATCTTTGGGCCATAAATGTGGTCAGTAACTCTGCTGGTTGACGGAGCCTTTGTTCCACCAATGTTATCTAAACCTTGTCTATGGAGCGAATGTGATACCTCCTTAAGGACCCTGTGATCGTGTATGGGAATTGGAGGTTTCTGATTCCTCCTGACTATGCCACGAAACATGCTCCTTCCATATAGGTGTGTGTTTCTTGGCAAAATATATAAGGACTCATTTACCTCCAATTTTCTGACTACAACACAGAGTCCCTTAAGAAAATCTCAACTTGATGCAGCTTCAATCCACCTTTCCCATTCCTTGTACTACACTCCTTGGCCTTCTCTTTACTCCTTCTCCTCCTCCTCATCCCTCCCTCCTCATCGATATAATGGGAAGCCTGACGTAGGATGAGGATTGCTTTAGTGCCATGCAGAGGCCTCACTAATCTTTCTCTCTTGTTGTTGTTGTTGTTGTTGTTGTGTTGTGAGGACTGTACAATGTTCCTGCAAGTGATTTGCCTCCTGTGCTCTAGCGTTTATTAAAGTATACTTATTACTGTCTTATTGGAAAGTTAATACATATATATATCTATATATATATAAAGAGGGAATGGCAGCATGACCAACACCTCCTTATAATAACATAATAATAATATTCTTTAAAATGTCAGATAGATAGTTGAATATTATAGGAGTTTATTGTCATTATCAAAACCAGAGAGATTAGTTTTGAGTGCCATTATAATTGCTTTAATTAACTTTATGTCTACCTGCTAATTATATGGTAGTAAATTACCAACCTAAGTGCCAGAAATATGCGTTAATTCTTCTCTGTTATCTTGTAAATACTTGCTATGCTTTCTTAAACAATACATCAGCCTTACTTTGTTATCGTAAATACAATCCTTTGTGCTATAAACGTTACGCCAATTATTGTTTGTTATCTTGTAGTAAATACCAACTTTAGTGTCATATACGCTTCTATTAATTAAGGTGGTAGTACACTTTTGGTACATTAGAGCACCTTGATTCCTGTAAAGTATGCCAGGAAACAGAACCATATTAATTAACAAAAATAAAGTTGGCCCGTTGCTGAGAATAGTTTGTAGGAATCATGCGTTGTTCCAGATTTACCAACAACACTGTACTACAACCTTATATTTATATCTATTATATTGTAGCCAGTATAGATAGATAGATAGACACACACACAGAGTATATTCAGAATGTTCCTTTACCTTTCTCTGTGTGTTTGTGTGTGACGAGGCGACCACACTACTTGATGGGTATATATGTACTGTATGTATGTATGTCTGCCTCCCTTGTACCGGCAGATTCGGTGTGTATTACTGCAGTGGCTGCCTTGGATCCTACGCATGAGTCGCCCGGGGAAGAAGATCACCCGCAAGACTATCATGATGACCAACAAGATGCGAGAACTGGAGTTGAAGGAGAGGTCGTCCAAGTCACTGCTAGCCAACGTGTTAGACATTGACGACGACATAAGGCAGATCCACGCTATGACCACCACCACCGCTAGTGGTACACCTTCTCACAACGGTGGGTACCCTCGTCTCGTGGGCCGGTCCTACGAGGAGGGAGGCCCCATCATTACCCCTCACTCCGCCTTCTGCTTCAACAACACCCGTGAGCTACAGAGCATCCTGAGGGAGCTACGTTACATCACGGGTCATATGAGGAGCAGGGAGGAGGAGAACGAGATCGTGGTGGACTGGAAATTCGCGGCCATGGTGGTGGACCGCTTCTGCCTCATCACCTTCACAACATACACCGTCATATCCACCGTCGTTGTCATCCTCTCGGCGCCACATATCATCATCTCGTAGACCTAAGCAAACAAGCAAGAAAGCAAAGTGGTAAAAGATGTATTACTGTAAGGTCGTATACATGAATATCCGTGTGTGTATGTATGTATGTATGGTGTCTGACGATAGTGTTGTGTATGGTACCAGTACGACGAACTCCAAAGACAAACTATAGAACCATCGTACCTGTACCACACCATCGTAAACAAATACCACCACGAATGTTCTTGCATACGGACCATAAACAGATAGAGCGTGCACGAACAAGAGAGAGAGAGAGAGAGAGAGAGAGAGAGAGAGAGAGAGAGAGAGAGTGAATAAGAAAGCATACAAGAGTGCTGGAGATGTTTGTTTAGGTGGTGAGTGTTTTAATTAAGTAAAGCAGTTTTCGAGTGGGGGCAAGAATGATATATACAAGGTCGGTGACTTTTAAGAGGCCAGTGTGTATGTGTGTGTGTATGTGTGTGTGTTCCTCCAAACTGTGCCACGAAACAGATGAATGGTATCGAGACAGTCTGTTTGTTGTTACTCGACACACTTTGAAGGAACCCACACCAACAGCAACAATTATAGTAGTCGCCTCTCATATATAATTATACCGGTATATCTATATATATATTTGTTACCGGGAACATTGCAGCCCCCGTTTCTTCTTTAATAGGCAAATGAAGGTGAGTTTTCTAATTAGAGATTTCATAATAAGAGGAAATTATTTTGATACCAAGTCGACCTTACAGACATTATTAGTAAATTGTATTGAGAGAATATTAACGATATTGCCTTGAATAATTAACTAACTAACTAACTAACAAACTAACTAACCAACCAACCAACCATTTCAAAGCTATACTTCCCAGGCCAGACAGTGTATATGTAGTGAAGAAAGCCGTGTGTGTGTGTGTGTGTATGTGTGGAGGGAGTCAAGCCTGGAAGTCCCAAGTTAGTTAATGTTGTCTGTTCAAGCTGCCCCCCCCTCCCCCCACAGCCCGCCGACGCCCCCCCCCCCCATCCTCATAAAAATATTATACCGTGCTACACTAACTATATACATACATACATATATAATAATATAAATACATATATATATATATTATATATATATATACCGTGGGGAAAATGTGGTTGGTGTTAGGTGACAAAGATAAATAATAATAATAATAATAATAATAATAATAATGATAATAATAATAATAGATAAGTAAATAGCCGACGATTGTTTTTTTATGAAGATGTAAATAGGTTTAATGAATTTAATGTCCAGAGTTCAAGACAGACAGACACTATTTTGAAGTGACATACAAAAAAAAGAAAAATTGGTTGATATATAAATGCCTGGACAAGCAAGTGCATTGACGGGTATAAGTGGAGTGACAGACAGATAGATAGATAGGCTGATTAAAAAGGGCATAAGTGGAGTGACAGACAGACAGATAGATAGATAGATAGATAGACAGGTTAATAAGGGCATAAGTGGAGTGACAGACAGACAGACAGATAGATAGATAGATAGACAGGTTAATAAGGGCATAAGTGGAGTGACAGACAGATAGATAGATAGACAGGTTAATAAGGGCATAAGTGGAGTGACAGACAGATAGATAGATAGACAGGTTAATAAGGGCATAAGTGGAGTGACAGACAGATAGATAGATAGACAGGTTAATAAGGGCATAAGTGGAGTGACAGACAGATAGATAGATAGACAGGTTAATGGGCATAAGTGGAGTGACAGACAGACAGATAGATAGATAGATAGACAGATTAATAAGGGCATAAGTGGAGTGACAGACAGATAGATAGACAGATTAATAAGGGCATAAGTGAAGTGACAGACAGACAGACACGAAAAGAAAATAGGATGTTCTGTTGTTGTTTTGTTTTGTTTTTGTTTTTGTGAGGGTGGGTTGAAGGTCAGGTCACTCACTCCTAATTCAAGGTCACGAACGATCGATAAACAACAACAACAACGACAACAACAACAACAAGATGAAGAAGAAGAAGAAGAGAATGAAAGAAGAAAGAGAGGAAGAAAGAAAAGAACAAGAAGAAAAGGAAGAAGAAGAGAGGAAGGAAGAGAAGAACAAGAAGATGAAAAAAAAAAGAAGAGGAGGGAATAAGAATAAGAAGAAGAGAGAGAAGGAAAGAAGAAGAAGAAGAAGAGAAAGGAAGAGGAGGAAAGAGAGAGAACAACAAGAACAAGGAAGGAAGAGGAGGAGGGAAAAAGAAGAAGACGAAGAAGAAGAGAAAGGAAGAGGAGGAAAGAGAGAGAACAACAAGAAAGAGGAAGGAAGAGGAGGAGGAGGGAAGAAGAAGAAGAAGAAGAAAAGAAATAGAGGTAGAAAGAAGGAAGAATTCAAAACACTTCAAAATTCACCTACAATCTAGAGACCTTCAAAAATCACCTACAATCTAGAGGCCTTCAAAATTTACCAACAATCTAGAGACTTTAAAATTCACCTACAATCGAGAAATCTTAAAAAATCACCAACAACCAAAAATAGATCCTTATAAATATTGGAAAAAAATTGGCATATAAATAAAACTAAAAAAATATATATATATATATATGTAAGGAATCCGAGGAAAAAAATTTGATACTACAACACCAATTGAGGTTCAAAATTTATATATATATAATTTTTGGCTTGAATTTTGGCTTGTAAGGAGAAAAAAATTAATGAATAGAAGAATGAATAAGTGAAACATGTGATGGAAAATTATTTACAGTAATGCCCAAAAATTTTATTATGAACCTTAATTAAAGTGGAGAGAATACTTTTGATACATTAGTTAAGAGTGTCTTGATTCCTCCAAAGTATGCCAGGAAACAAAACAGAAACAGACGAACAAAAATAATGATGGCCTGTGTGCTTGGATTAATTTGGAGGAATCATTATCTCCAAAAATACCAAAACTATACCCTCCTCTTAAATAATTAATTCACATATCGTCGTCAATAACTGAGAACAAGATAATAAACGATATTAATTAAGGGATTCTGTTATGGTGTGTGTAAAATGGTGAGTGGCTTCTGATTCCTCCTGTTGACTATGCCACGAAACAACCCCCTTCCATAACTGTAGGGGATGGTGGTGGTTTTTCGTGGCAATAATTGAAGGACTCGTTTATTTACCTCTTAATTGTCTGACTACATCACAGGGTCCTTAAAAGATTAATTCAACAGGACACAAAAAAAAAAAAAAAAAAAAAAAAAATTATCCAGTGAGCAAAATTTGAACAACATGAAAAAAATTTGGTGTCAAGTGGACGACGTATTCTTTTGTAACAATAAAACAAAACAAAAAACAAGAACTCGTTGTGCAAAATTTTATCAACATTATAGATTTGGCCAATATTTAAAGAGACTTACTACAAAGGAGAAGAAGGAAGACTGTTTGGTATGAAATAATTTAATGATTGAACCACAAAATAATAATAATAATAATAATAATAATAATAATGATAATAATAATAATAATAATAATAATAATAATAATGAGACAGAAAATATAATAGGGAATACTCAAGAAATAAATAAAGATGAGACAGAGAGAGTAATAGAGAATATACAAAAAATAAATAAAAAATAAAAAGACAGAAAATACAATAGAGTACAAGGGAGAAAAAGAAAAGAAAATGAGACAGAAAAAAAAATAGAATAGAAGAAGGGAAAAAGAAATGAATGAGACAGAAAATAAAAAATAGAACAGAAGAGGGGAAAAAGAAATGAATGAGACAGAAAAAAAAATAGAACAGAAAAAGAAAAGAATGATACAGAAAAAAAAAATAGAATAGAAGGGGGAAAAAGAAATGAATGAGACAGAAAAGAATAATAGAATAGAAGAGGGGGAAAAGGAAAGAACGAAACAGAAAGAATAGTGGAATAGAAGGGAGGAAAAAGGAAAGAATGAAACAGAAAGAATAGTGGAATAGAAGGGAGGAAAAAGAAAAGAATGAAACAGAAAGAATAGTGGAATAGAAGGGGGGAAAAAGAAAAGAACGAAACAGAAAGAATAGTGGAATAGAAGGGGGGAAAAAGGAAAGAATGAAACAAAGAATAATGGAATAGAAGAGGGGAAAAAGAAAAGAACGAAACGGAAAGAATAATAGAATAGAAGAGGGGAAAAATAAAATAATGAAACGGAAAGAATGATAGAGAATACAAAGGAAAGAAGAGACAGAAAAAAGGAACAACTGTGTTTGTTTGTTTCACTGTGACTCGCGTGGAAAAAAAAATGTGCCGACAGACATCACAAACCTAAAAATAAATTGAGAAAAAAAAATAATTACTTTAGTGTTAAAAATAATTGTTTGTGAAATATTGAATACAGAATAATAATAATAATATATGTCAACAACAACAACAGCATCTTTAACACACTATATTAAAATTTACGTCAATGGTGGTGGTGATGGTGGTGGTGGTGGTGGTGATGGTGGTGGTGGACAGCAAAATGAACAGACAGAAGAAAATATAATGAAGTGAAATAACTATAGTGAATTTTACAGTCATAGTGGATAATATTCAAAGTGCTTCGAGTAAATTAATGTCTGACTGAAGGAGACGAAATGTAGGAGGAGGAAAATGAGGAAGAGAAAGGTAAAGTTTAAGAAGAATTGGTTGTGGTGGGTAGCTAAAGGAAATTAATTAAAAAGAGTGAGAAGAAGTAATATGGTCACTTCCCACACTGCTCTGCCCTGACCTGACCTGCCCTGACCTGACCTGACCATAGTGTTGTTTGTACCCAGCCAATTTATTTTTGACGTTTGGGATTAAAATTGTATATATATTGTATAATTATTTACTTTCTGTTAGAACTTTATACTGAGTTGCCTGCCCCCAGTCCCCACCCACCCCATAAAAAAAAAATTATATATATATATAAGAAATCTGGGATGGATTTATGGTATCTTTGTTGATTCGAAGATGCCACAGCTAATAATATATGTACAGTCACCAGCACTATTAAGTATCCAGGTGTGCTTCGAATTCTTTGAGACAGTAAATAAATGCACCATAATGTGATCTCCATTGGAATTACTTCGTTGTTGGTGAATTGGAACTGATCAAAGCTTCAACCAAAACTGTATACTTATTAGTGCTCGTGACTGTACAGTATATATATATATATCATAGCATATATAATGACTGTATTTTGTAACCCCTTAATTAACCACATTGTTTATCACATTATAGAAACCATAATTATAAACTATGACCTGGAACAAATATTAATATTTCACCAAGTTTGTATCAGTGTTAACCTAATGAAAACTGAGAGTGATTTTACAAACCCAACCAGCCAGAGAGGAAATGCCAGCAACCTTTTTTTAGATGAGAAAGGTTCAATTAAATATTACCTCTACCAAATGTCTCAAATAAATTGGCTGGAAGTTACTATAGAAGCTGGTGGACCCTAACAGTGATAGGATTAAAACATTGACTGATACTGTCCTGTCCTTCATTCCATAGAGAAATAATTTGATTGTGAGTTATAATAATGATGATGATGATGATTAACGAGTATCAAAAGGTGGAAACTGTCATCACATACAAGAAGGAGGTATCGATTCACCTCATAAACCATAACTATACATGTAGAACTGAACTAAAGACAGACAGATGCAGCAGTGATGACGATACAAAGATAATTATAATATTGGTGCAGTCCTTCCCAGTGTTTTTAAGAGTACCACCTCATGGGAACTTATTTTTCTGACGGCGAAGAAAAGAAGAGGACACTGATTTCTCCAAGCTGTGTTCCAGAAGGACTATTATACCCCAGTGTCTGTCTGTGGTGTCCCTCGTTAATATATTTATAGTTTGCAGGAATCGGTGGCCTCCATTTCACTTACAGAGTCTCAGATAACGTAAATAAAAAATGTTTCTGTGGAAGATGTACCAATTGCCGATAAATAATAATAAAAGAGAGAGAGAGAGAGAGAGAGAGAGAGAGAGAGAGAGAGAGAGAGAGAGAGAGAGAGAGAGAGAGAGAGAGAATTAGAGAGAGAGAGAGAGAGAGAGAGAGAGAGAGAGAGAGAGAATGGGAGTGGCTCATCTAAGCTAACTACATAATGTCCCCTTTTGCTCATCCAATACACGTCACTTGTTAGGCGGTTATAATATCATGAATGCGATTCTTTCCGTAGAGCATAATGTTCAGTATTATCTGTACAGTGTAAATACAGTACGTAATAATTATTAGCTTGGAGTTCCGGTGAGTCCCTTATTATAATAGGATCACCCAGCCAGTCCAAACTATAATATAACCATTAACCAACTAACTAACTAACCTAACCTAACCAAACCAAACAGTAGCCAGTTGAGGCATTTATAATTTCAAAGTCTTCGGTGGTGAGGGAGAAGGAGACGCCCCCCTCCCCGTTTTCTATTGTTTTTATTCATTTTTTTGCCGACATTGAAATAGTGCGGTCATCCATACTACTCCCCCTTCCCTTCCCCTTGTATTTATTGATTCATCTGTATGTATCCGCCGGCAGCCACTAGAGAGAGAGAGAGAGAGAGAGAGAGAGAGAGAGAGAGACTAGAAGGACGGACAGACAGGCCCAAAGGTTTTATTATGAAATGCTCACACATCAGATATTTCACACTCTAAGCCTTACATAATTAATTAAGGAGGTAGTATGTACAGTGTCGATGAAATAATGAAGAGTATATGATTCCTCCAAACTATTCCAAGCAACAGGACACCATCATTTTGGTTAATTAATCTTGTATGTCATGTTGCCAGGCAGTACTTTGGAGGAAACAAAACACTCTAATGTATGTATGTATGTACTCTGCCAGAAGTGTATGTTACCTCCTTAATTAGATTTGATCATGGCATTCCTTCACTTGATTGTCTGGAGTCCCTAACACTAACACTGTCCCACTAGAGAGAGAGACAGTCCAATTCCCACAAGGTATCTGGTTCTTATTTTATGGCTAGAGAATTATTAACAGTACCTTATACACCAGCAGCAGTTGTTTTGTTGATATGTGAATGCTCAAAGTCCTCAAAACTGTGCTGTATCCGGAAACGCCTCGACGATATTTTGATACCCCTTAAGTTATGAGAGAGAGAGAGAGAGAGAGAGAGAGAGAGAGAGAGAGAGAGAGAGAGAGAGAGAGAGAGAGAGAGAGAGAGAGAATGGTGGTGTTAAGGGGGAATACTTTAGTTGGCAACTTGTAAGGCTACTGATTCCTCCAAACTATGCCATAAAACGGATGCCCTCAATGGTACTGTACTAATAAGGGGATCTGTTGTTTCGTGGCATATGGAATCAGAGACCTTCCAATTCACCAACAAAAGAATCTCCCCTTTAATTAAGAGACAGGGGGAGTGTTAAGTGCCATCCAGACAGTCAATGAAATAGAGAATATTAAGAGTATCGTTCTGTACTGTTTTTATAACTGGAGTGTGTTGATGTGAGTGTAGGTCGTATTGAAGTGTTCGCAGGCAAGTAAAGTCCTGTATCTCTTATTTATTTATTTATTTATTTATTTATTTTGTGTGTGAATTATCCTGAATGGGTAAGCTGACTGTCAGGGTTGTTGTTGTTGTTGCTGTTGTTGTTGTTTGCTTATGTTGGTTTGTACAGCATTTCCCCAGATAAACCCTTAGTGTGTGTTGATGTGTAAAAATCAGAGGGGCGTGTTGTTCCGGTTGAAATTGTGTCCCAGAAACAAAATACTGTAGCCCATGAAAAATTATCTGCAAACTCTAATCAATCAGTTCTTGTACACCACAGACCATTCTACTAAGTATTCACAAGGAAAGAGAAAATGAAAGCGTGTATACGGAAGCATATTAGAGTTACTTATACAGTACATTATATAGAAGAAGAATTGGCACATTCTGTACTATCAATTAAGAAAAGTTAACATTATGGTACTAATTATGGATATATATATAGTTTTAATATTGAAGGAGATTGAGGAGGAGGAGGAGAAAATTAAAGTGTGTGATGCAGTTACATAAAATGAGCACAACAGATCAGCATTTGTCATACAGTACCGGTACTTTTAAAAATCTGTCACAACTAACCCAAAAGTTAACTCTTTGTACAAGTGCACCATACGTCTGTTGGTCGAGATTTGCTTCAGTTCTGGTCAACCGAAGAGAGTGTATGTGTTGTTGTGAGTAAAGAGATTCAGCTAGAGAACCCTAAAGTGTTATAGGTACGCCTGGCCCGGCACCTGTACTATAATATATACCTCCCCATGTGTTACCCTCAGCCTCTCTCTGGCCTCCCCTCCCCTTCCCTACCCTCCCTGGCTATACGTGTTAAAGTTTAGTATAATACAAGGTGCTGTATACCTCCTCGATCGATCGTTGGTTGACGCGCGGCTCTGAGTTAAGCACCAGGGTTGTGTGCGTGTGTGCTCGTATATGTGTGGATGTATGTTTGTTTGTGTGTGTTACCAGCGCACACACGCACAATAATGATTTCTCGAGGTATTGTGGACTGAGAGTCACAATTACCACGTCTGGTCGGCCCAATCCATTTGAGTGTGAGTTAATTGTTAAGTATACGAGTCAAGGGTACAAGTTATAGTAAAGTCTTATGGGGAGACTGTTTGATGGTGTAGCACTGAAATAATTCATTTATTTGTTCTGTTAAGTTCGTGATCTCATACGATGACATTGGCCAAGTTTACGTCCTCAAAGGGTATATTATTATTATTATTGTAGATAAAGTACCAAGCGCTGTTGTGATCACTTAGATGTGGTTATCACGAAAGCGTGAGGTTGCTCATGTTAAAATCCCTAGAGTTATAGACGTATAATTAAGTACCTAAATGTATTACAGTACAGTAAATTGTTTTTTTATTATGTGTGTGCGAGTGAATGTAAGAAAATAAATTAATGTGCTAGGAGGAAGGATGACAGATAATATTATGTGAAAGTTGTTAGCCATTACTCTCGTGCAAGGTGGTTTCTTAGGAATAATCAGTATTTTTAATTATTTTTTTTCTGTCAGCTAGAGATTGCTTGTAGTACAGAGTAGCCAACTGTATTACTACATATGTCAATTAACTCGATAATGAAGCTCCCCCCCCCCCCGCCAGCGTGAAGGAAGGTATTGTACTGTAGTAGTGTGTGTGTGTGTGTGTGTGCCGTCATCAAAATGGTTTAGTGTGTGTGTGTGTGTATCGTCGTCAGAATGTTTTTTGTGTGTGTGTGTGTGCATGTTTGTGCCGTCATCAGAATGGTTTTGTGTGTGCATGTTTGTGTGTGTGTGTCGTGGTCAGAATGGTTTTGTTACCCCGTTGCACACATTGTAAACAAACAAACAAACTTGCTGGCTGGCTGGATGGATGGATGGATGGGTGCCCGAGGAAGTATCTTAATAGCTATACATATAATTATAGTTAGACAAGTGACCGACCGCCGCTTTTATACCTTCCCAATGACGTCGTTTGCTCATTTCAACTACGTAAGGAGAATGCTTAAGTAAGTAAGTAAGTAAATAAGTAAGTAAATAAGTAAGTAAGGAAGTGCTGTACGTAGAGAAGAAGAAGAAAATTGATTATATATATAGTTCGTATGCAAGAATATTGGTAGTGTTGATGATGGTGTAGTACTGCTGGTACGATGGCTCTATGGACAAACAACAGAGCCACCATCGTACCGGTACCCCACGCCATCGTATACACCATGAATGTCCTTGAATATGGGCGTATTATATCCTGATGGACCAGACGTATTTAATTAAGGGGGTAATTATTCTTTTTTTGGTATTTTGGAGTATTTGATTCCTCCAAAGTATATGCTAACTAGGAAACAACAGGACCAGAATTAGCAAAAAAAAAAAAAGTAATGGTGTTCTGTTGTTACTTGGAATATATATATATATATTTTTTTTTTTTTTTTTTTTTTTTTTTTTTGGAGGATTCAGTTGCTCCAGAATTACCAATATAAAACTTCCCCCTTAATTAGCTAACTAGAGAGAAGAGAATAGTGGACTTGTATATGTTGTTACCCTTGACACTTCTCTCAAGTCGACTCAGCTCTTGTATGTTTTTTAAAAAGTAGATTTGTGTAAGTAAAGCTCGCTGGCAGTCTGTGTGACGCTCTGTTGAAAAATAATAATAATAATAATAATAAATAATAATAATAATGATAATAATAATAATAATAATAAACCTTCCTCCCCCTCAGTGCACAAATTAGTCTAATAGAGAGTTGAATGTGTTTTACGGTACTTTACGACGGTTATTTTTTAAATCATAATAATCAATATATTTGAATTATACTTGCTCCGTGCTTCCAACGCTAAGGTGAGGAGAGAGCCCTGTATGACAGCTATGTACAGACAGACAGAGGTGATGACACGCCTGTTTCATCGCTCAGTTTAGCAGATATAAAAACCTAATAAAAAAAAATAAATAATAATAATAATAAACCTTTGCATGTAGACTCCAGCTGAAGCCTAACTATTAAGGACAATATTATGCTTGTAATCTGTTTTCTTGCTTCACCTCTTAATTAAGTCTGTTTATTAATTATTATGACCCCCCTACCACCACCCCCTACCCCCCATCCCCACCCCCTACCCCCACCCCCTACCCCCTACCCCCTACCCCCTACCCCCTACCCCCTACCCCCTGCCTCCACCCCACCAATGATGCCTCCCACCAAACCCTGTAATTAACATTTTTTTTTTTTTTTTGTCTGAGTATCAAATGTTCCCTTATGGTCTGGTAATACTTATATACATCAATGAATTGAATTTTGTCTTCTCTGTTTTGTTGTGAATTTGTTTTGCCATCTTCGTCTCAAACGTTTAGCTCACTGATGTTTCTTCATACTATCCAAATATTTCCGTTCATTTATTAATATTATTATTATTATTATTATTATAGTTATTGTTATTATTTCTATTATTATTGTTATATTTTACGGATTTTTCTCTGTCCAAATTTGCACGTCTTCCATTGTCTTATTATTGTTTCTTTCAGTTGACATGTACAGTACTACAGCCACAAAATGCACCCCTTTCTTCCTTCCATACCAGCAAGTTATTTTCATCTCTATCTTCACACCCCAGCCAATTAATTCCTTTCCTCTCTTCTACTGTCCCTCCTTTCCTTTGTGCTTGCTGTTCCTCCTCTCTGACTCTCTCCTTCTTCCTCGTGGTTTGTATATGGGCTGTCTGGCCAAGCACAGCCTCCTTTCTTTTCCTTTCCATTCATTTCAATTCTATCATCATCATCTCCAAACAGAACTCAGAACTTACCTAGTAAATATCCCAGCAGACAACCCCATACTGGATCCATCTAATTGTCTACAGCCAGATCAATCAGTCTAAGATGCTGTTGGTGACTGATTTAGAGTCTAATGATTTCCCCACAAGATGTGCCACAAAACAGGCCTTCTGAAATAAGTTTAAGATGAATGGGTTCTGTTTAGGTCTGATGGTAGGGAGGGGGCTGCACACCAGTCAGATTACACACAGCCATATTCCTAGTCATTCTTAAGAGAGATTTTAAAAACCCTAAAATTTCCTTCCGAAGGGTGGAGTTTAAGTTATGCGGTGTGAGGAAAATATAGATTTTCAAGGCCTTTTTTATTGGCACAGATATTACTATATATATATAAACTGACTTGTAGGACTCATGATACTTTTGATAGTATTATAATTCTTCAGGTGTAACTAGGACTATGGCCCAGTAAGTTGTTCGTACAGGCTTCACCCTTCCTCATATACAGTAATTATTTGTTGTGCAAGGTGGAGGACATCTAAGAGGTTATGATTATTTGTTATTGTGAGGAAGTGGGCAGAGTAGTGACTGAGAGCTCCTTGTGATCTGACTAAACAGTACTGTATCTGTATAATACAGTTGCAGCCATTGACCTTTCTCACTTCATTTTCAATCAATCTTGTTTGTGTTGACAGCATCTTTTTTTATTTAGGAGAAAGGGAATATGTAACTGCAAACATACAAGCACTTGTAAATGTAACTGGGATCTTATTCTTTTAAAACTTTGATATATTCCCATCATTCTCTTTGACAAGGTTTTATTTCAATTGGTGGAATATTAGCCAGAAGTCGTGTCAGCAACTGTATTATGTATTTTATTTTTTTTTCTCCTGGTTTGATTTTGCCCCTCATGATTTGACTGTTGAAACGGCTGTATGCAAGAATGTTAGCGGAGTTGACATTGGCAGAATACTGGAAAGGATGGCTATGCATTGTGTCTGTAGGGACTCATTGTACTGTTGTCGTGCCATCGTGAACACCATCAGCGTTCTTGTATACGACTTTTATTCAGTGTTAATTGTTTCTTTTCTGTTTATCCGTTCCTTGTATTTTCTTCATTGTATCCCCACTCTGTGTATCTTCTTCAGTGTCTCTTCTTGGGATCTGATTTATGTATATATTTTTTTTTCTTATTTTGCATCTCTTCCTTGAACTAACTAACTAACTCTTTAATCATTCATTCCTCACTGAAAATAAATAAAAGGACAGTTGTAGGTAGCAACTCGTAGGTGGATTTATAGAAGGAAAACTCAGGAAGAATGCTTGGTGACACTTTCTTTTGTTTCATCATCAGCAGTACAGTATAGTAGTTCTGTGAGTGACAACCAGAGGGCGGGGAGTTTGTTTACTTATTTTTAGGGGGTCATAATTATTGTGTTGTTGGCAAATCTTGAGTTACTTAAGGGGACAGACAGCAGGTATACTTTTGGTACACTAGAGTATCTTGGTTCCTCCAAAGTATGCCAGGAAACAGGACCAGATTAATAAAAGCTTTACCTGTTGCTTGGAATTGCTTTGAGGAATCAGCTGCTCCAGATTTACTAACATTGTATCGGGACTAAACCTTTTAAGGGGGTGCGGGAGTAGGGGACAGGCTTGCTTGGGGGGGGTGTTTGGGGGGTGCGGGAATAGGGGGACAGGCTTGGGGTGGGATTTGCGGGTGCGGGAATAGGGGGACAGGCTTGGTGGGGGTAGAAAGCCTGTCCCCTATTCCCACACACCCCTAACCACCCCCCAAGCCTGTCCCCCTACTCCCGCACCCCCCAAAACCCCCTCAAGCCTGTCCCCTACTCCCGCACCCCCCTAAACCCCCCCCAAGCCTGTCCCTCTATACCCGCACCCCCTTAAGGCCCTCGTTTGATTCCTCCAAACTGATACCAAGAAATATGAATCTCACTATGGGTGGAATGTTTTGTGGGACATTATGGAGGAATCACTAACCTCTACATTATTTTGCCAACCATATAATAATAATAATTGTCACCCCATAATGCTCTCTTTTAAAGACAGTGCAGGACGAAAAAAAATTTGTTCTTGCCAGTACAGTATATGTTTCAATCATTTATTATAATTGTTTAGAAATCATTCTACAGTATATATATATACAGTATATATATATATAAAAACAACGCACAGGGTTATTTGACTTAGTGTAATTTATAGCTACATTGAAACAAATATATATTAATATATAATATCTATATACTTATACGGAGGGTCCTGAGAGTTGACGTTTGTTCAGAGGAAATAAATAAATAAATAAATAAATAAATAAATAAATAAATAAATAAATATCTCCAACCCATCTCCACCCCATCCCTCACCTCCCAACCCAACCCCCGCAGTTCTTCAATCAATCCCTCCCCTTAATGTTACGATAGGGAAGAGTTAAGTCAATAAATCAATTGTATTTTTACCCATAATATTGCCACTGGACAATCAAGGGGACAGATAGACATACATACAGACAAATAGAGGCGCCATCTGGATAATAATAATAATAATAATAATAATAATAATAATAATAATAATAATAATAGCAACACACCCAGGAAAGTCTACACCGCTGAAAAAAAAAAAAAAATGTAAAGAAGAAGAAATACATTGTGTCCACGACCATTTATTAAGGACCCTGTGATTCCTTCTGACTATGCCACGAAACAAGCTCCTTCCATATAGGTGTGTGTGTTTCGTGGCAATATTTGAAGGACTCGTTTACCTCCTCCAATTTCCTGACTACATCACAAGGTCCCTTAAAATGACTTCATTGTGTTTGTTGTCTGTTGTCTGTTGATGCAAGTAAAGGCTTACCGCCGTACCTTTGCTCCTGCCGCTTATAATTATCCTTTGACAATACAGCGGCGCCTCGTGCTTGCTATAGACAGTTTATACCCCCCATGGTTTGTGTGTGTGTGTTTTGGGTAAGTGTATTATAACTATTCAAAGCTGTGTGTATGTGTGTGTTTTTTGGGCAAGTGTGTTATAACTATTCAAAGCTCGGTGTGTTTGTGTGTGTGTGTTTGTGTGTGTGTGTGTGTGTGTGTGTGTGTGTGTCTGTTGGGTAAATGCATTATAACTATTCAAAGCTCGGTGTGTTTGTGTGTGTGTGTGTGTGTGTGTTGCTTAGTAGGAGGTAAAATATAATGATTCTATATTACCAGAAGCAACTTGCAGAAACTGGTAACATTATATATACATACTACTACAACTACTAGGTAAAGAAGATTTACTCTGCTCTTAATTAATAGAGGGGCCTGTGTTGCTGGTAAAAACATATTGGGTGTGACTGATTCCTCCAACGTGCACCAGAAACACGTTGCCCCGTCACAGTACGGTACATGTAGTCATCCATCAAAGGGTCGTTCGTTCCCTGGCATCGTCTGGAGGAATCGGTTAACTTCAATTTTATTTCCCACTACATCACAGGCTTCTTCATTTAACTTCTTACTACCCAGTATGAAGCGAGCAATTTGTTTTTGACGGGACTCTGGAGGGCTACTGATGATTCCTCCCTTCGATGCCACGGAACAGAATCCCTATTAGTAACATTATTAGAGTAATTTGTTTCCTGGCATGGTTTGGAGGAATTAGCAGTACAATGCCCTACAATTCACCAACAGAAGAAGTGTTGTTATGTAAATGTGTGAGCTTGGAATGTGTTTGAGTAAGTGAGTGAGTGAGTGAGGGAGTGTGTTTGAGTGAGTGAGGGCATGTGAGAGAGTGTGTTTGAGTGAGTGAGGGAATGTGAGGGAGTGTGTTTGAGTGAGTGTGTTTGAGTGTTTGAGTGAGTGAGGGAATGTGAGGGAGTGTGTTTGAGTGAGTGATGAATGTGTTTGAGTGAGTGAGGGAGAGAGTGTGTTTCAGTGAGTGATGGTATGAGTGTAAATGAGTGATGGAATGTATTTGAGGGAGTGAGTGTTGGGGTGTGTATGAGTGAGTAATGGGGTGTGTTTGAGTGAGTGAGTGATGGGGTGGGTTTGAGTGAGTGAGTGAGGGAGTGTGTTTGAGTGATAGGGTGGGTTTGAGTAAGTGAGTGAGGGAGTGTGTTTGAGTAAGTGAGTGATGGGGTGGGTTTGAGTGAGTGATGGTATGAATGAGGGAGTGTGTTTGAGTGAGTGATGGTATGAGTAAATGAGTGAGTAATGAAATGTGTTTGAATGAGTGAGTGATGGTATAATAATAATACTGTACTGTATGTAATAATATGAATAGTTATACAGTATATATATATATTTTTTTTTCAGCGGTATAGACTTCCTGGAAGACCCGAACAATTATTATATTATGTACTAACTGAACACATGAAGCTGAAAAATAAAATAAAATAATAATAATAATAATAATAATAATAATAATAATAATAATAATAAGCGTCTTTATTGTGCGTGTAGTAATTATCTGAAAAAAACAAAAACAAAACAAAAAACAAATAACATAACAATAAGATAATTATAAATAAATACATTGCATACTGTTCTTGCTTCATGGAGTTGGGACGGGCTAGGAAAAAAAAAAAAAAGAACCATTAAGGAAAGCTGTATTCTTTAAGTATTTTGTAATATACTCCTTGTCTAGTATCTTTAAACGAATAAAATGTTGTTGTTTTCCCGAAGTCTTTGAAGTATGCCTATTACATAATCATCTATACTTCCCTATTATGCCATATAATTATACTGTAACCCACGATACAGCATATAATGAAATTTTTTTTGTTTGTATCCACCACTTTAACACTATACAGACTATAATATCATACTGTAAGTGATTTATTGAGCCTGTGTTAAAAAGATTCCTCCAAAGTATATTATTATTATACCAGGAAACCGGACGAGGCTGGTGAACAAGATCAATGGTGCATGATGGCCTCTTGCTTGGAATAGTTTGGAGGAATTGGCAGTTATTCCAGATTTACCAAATAGTCAAATACCAATACTCATACTGTACTACCTCCCCCCCCATCCCCATACTGTTCTACCCCCCCTCCCCTCCCCTCCCCATACTGTACTACCCCCTCCCCCCTCCCCATAAAGTTCCTTCCCAGTCGCACTTATTAAATTAGACAACCTTCAATATTTCCAAAATGCTCAGCAGGTTCAACTCTCATAAAATTGATATATCGAGCTGTTGGATAATATGATATGGTGGTTGATATGGTGGTTGCATATATTGTTCACTCTCCAAATTCATCCAATAATTATACAGTCAAAAGACATGCACAGAAACTGAAAAATTAAAAAAGATAAAATAACAAAGGAAAGAACTTAGGTTTGTGGAACCCTTGCTGGATATAATCATGGGCCGTATGCAAGAACATTTATGGTGCATACGATGGTGTGGTACCAGTATGAAGGGTAGCACACCATCGTATGCACCATGCATTTCTTGAATATGGCCCTATGAGTGGCTGCACCAGTACGTGTTGCCAGGTGCCGGAAAATTTCTCTTGGTTTAGGGAATTTTGAAGTCCACACAGAGAAATTACATAAATATTGTTAAGGGGGAAATTTTGTGTTGGTAAATCTGGAGCAACTAAATCCTTCAAACTATTCCAAGCAACAGAACACCATTAATTTTGCTCTTCTGGACCTGTTTCCTAGCATACTTTGGAGGAATCAAGGCACTCCAATGTACCAAAAACGAATTACCACCTTAAAGAGTAAATAAATGGGGAAATTTCTACCAGACGAAATACCAAAAAGACCGTCAATGTTCAACAGGGAATTATTGAGGTAAAAAGGGAAATTCTGATATTGAAGTTGGGGAAAATTCGTCAAGAACACCTGGCACCACTGGGCACTTGTCACTGAGGTCGACTATTCACTCTGTTATAACAACCTTTTTTTTTTTTTTGGCTTGTACAGATCCCCAAATTCACATTACCGATGCATTATATCATCATGTAATAACACGAGAAGTAATACAACAGGAAAGATGTGTATTTTGTATTTGAATAGACATGAAGACCAGGAAAATGTTGTTGACAACTCGCCAACCCCAAGAGGAAAAATAGAAGCCATTATACAGTAAGTGATTAGTTATATGAGTATTTATACATCATTATGTAATATGGAACCCTCTGTACAGTAAGTGTTACCATCTGTTATATGAATAGATATCATTATTGGAATAATAAAGAGGATTAATAGAAGGCTTTGTACAGTAATTAATTAAGGCCCGGGATTCAGATGGGTGGATGTCAGGTGGTCATAATATTATAAGTATCTGAGTGTTGGGATGGATTGATGAATGATTTGAGTATGGATATGTTACTGGAGACTGGTTTGGAGTCTGAGTGTTATTTTGGAGTGTTGGGATGGAATGATGAATGATTTGAGTAGGCTATGAATATGTTTCTGGAGATTCGTTTGGGTATTTATTGAAAGAATTACCGTTTTGCAGCAGTGTTGCCAGATCCGGCTGAGTCCCAGTATTTTGCCCAAGTCATTTATTGTACTTTATCACGATTATTTCCGGGTAGTTTGCCCAGGTTTGGTTCCGGGAGTCTGCCCAGGTTAGGTCCCGGTAGTCTGATGCGGTCTAGGTCAGGTCAGGTCAGGTAAGGTCAGGTAAGGTCAGACTAATTTCAAAGTGCCCCATTTGAATATGCCCTATTTTGGAAATGGGGCATTTGCAGAGGAAATGCCATAGAAGAAAATAGTCTTAGAATGGTCTAAATAAGTGGGTAATGAAGGTAGAAAAACCGTACCCAATAACGGTAATTCTTTCAATATTTACCGAATAGATATCATTATTGGAATAATAAAAAGGAATAATGGAAGGCTTTGTACAGTAATTAATTAAGGCCCGGGATTCAGATGGGTGGATGTCAGGTGGTCATAATATTATAAGTATCTGAGTGTTTGGATGGATTGATGAATGATTTGAGTAGGCTGTGGATATGTTTCTGGAGACTGGTTTGGGGTGGGCAGGGTGTAAGAGATGATAGTATTTGTATATGATATCGTGTAACTTACTGAGTGTTGTTTTAAGGTGGTAATTCTTTTTTGGTACATTGGAGTGCCTTGATTCCTCCAAAGTATGCTAGGAAACAGGACCAGAAGACAAAAATAATGGTGTTCTGTTGCTTGTAATAGTTTGGAGGATTCAGTTGCTCCAAATTTACCAACACCGAATTTCCTCCTTAATGTTCCTTGGCATGTGTGTGTGTGTGTGTGTGTGTGTTGTGCCATGTAGTGTAACATAGTGGATGGTGTGGGTTTGTGGAGGCTGCAGCAAGTGTTTGTGTGCCTGTCATGTCAAGGTGGTCTTTGATATTGAGGACTTGGGTTTCATGGTGTAGTTAGGTGGTCTGTAGGTGTGGTAGGTGTGTAGCCTGTGATTGGGCTACTTTTCCTCCCAAGAAGCTGGCTAGCCATATTTTTCTGTTGTATATTTTGGTATTTATTTAAAGAATTATCGTTTTGAAGCAGTGTTGCCAGATCCGGCTAGGTCCCACTATTTTGCCCCGCTCATTTCCTGTACTTTACCACGGTTATTTCCCGGTAGTTTACCCAGGTTAGGTCCCGGTAGTCTGCTGTGGTCTAGATTAGGTTAGGTAAGGTCAGGCTAATTTCAAAATGCCCTATTTGAATATGCCCTATCTTGGAAATGGAGTATTTGCCGAGGAAATGCCATAGAACAAAATAGTCTTAGAATGGTCTAAATTAGTGAGAAATGAAGGTAGAAAAACCGTACGCAATAACGGTAATTCTTTCAATATTTACCTATATTTTTGTTTGTTTGAATATTTATAAGTAATAGGAGGAAAATGGAAGCCTTTAATATTATGGGTAGTTATACATTATTAAGTAAACTATAAGCTTACTGATTCTCATTAAAATATGTAGAGGATGGGTAACAGTGACTGCATGGGTATGAGTGCCAGCAGACTAAGGGGCCAACATTTATTTCTGTTATAGATTCCTTTTTTTATTTATATCTTTCCTTAATGTATGTTTGATTTCTTTTATTATTTTTTATATTTTTTATATTTTTTTCATAAGCAAAGTTGACCCGTGTTGGTGCTACATTGGAGACAACACACACTTGTACTGTGGAAAAAAATTAGTGTTGTCAGTCAAAGCTTTGTGTTTATATAATATTTATTTATCCACAGTGACAGAACAGCAGTGATGGAGGCAGCAACAACATCAGGGTCCAGCAGGATACTCAAGCTGTTCACTATTGCCATGACTACTGCAGGATACTCAAGCTGTTCACTACTGCAGGATACTCAAGCTGTTCACTATTGCCATGACTACTGCAGGATACTCAAGCTGTTCACTACTGCAGGATATTCAGGCTGTTTATTACTGCAATGAATACTGCAGGATATTCACTGTCAACTACTGCAGGATACTCAAGCTGTTCACTACTGCCATGAACACTACAAGATATTCAGACTGTCCACTACCCCCATGACTACTGCAGGATATTCAGGCTCTACTCACATGTCAAGAACACAACCCCAGTATCAAGTAAAAACAGTGACACCATTGTTACCTTCTATTACTATATGTAAGTATTATACTGCACCTTTATGTTTTACCTTATATATACAATATTCCATTCAGTATATTTTCATCCTGACATAAATGTATTGATTTCCCTCCAAGTAATGGTGTATGATCTTACATACATGTATTGTGTACATTTCAGTATTTGTAAGTTGCAGATAAATACTTAGTTGTGTAAATGTTTGTTGTCATTTGTCTTGCATTGCATTACAATGACCAAATGAGCTAAAAATTAAATGAGGGACCTGGTACATCTTTACTTGGTTAAACAAAAAGTATAGAATAGTTCATAGTACAGTATATATAGTACAGTGATGGGCCTTGATGGACAAGATGGAGGATATATTGTATTGTTGTACTGTACTAAATGTCCCTTGCTTGGAGGAGTAGGATGGGTGATTATAGTTCAATGTTTCAGTTTATACTGTATATAGTACAGTGATGGGCTTTGATGGACAAGATGGAGGATATACTCTACTGTACTAAATGTCCCTTGCTTGGGGAAAGTTGATTTTTATTTTTATTTTTTTCTGAGGTCTTTGTTGCTCATAAAATTATATTACCTGTAAAGTTGTGGCCAGTACTCATTACTGTATATAAGGCTTTGTGCCCGTTTGGTCCAGAGTCATTCCCTATCAGCTCTTCAACTGTCCCTCCTTTCTTTCTTTATTCTTTGTACTTGCTGTTCTTCCTTCCTGTCTTTTTCTCTCTCCCTGTCAGTAACCTACCTCTGGTCTTATGACATCCAAGGCCCAGTAGGATGTAACCAAATTATTCTTTTATTTATTTTTTCTTTTTTAACTTGCATTGTTCTTTTCTCTCTTAACAGGCTGAGTTTTGGAGAGGAAGAAGACATTTTTGACATAACATTCAGGTATGGAAGATCAGTATTTGCCAACTTTATATGCAAATTAATTAATTAATAAATAATTGAACAGCATCAATTAAAATCATAGAGGAATTTTAGGGTTTTTGGTCTCCATTAGCCAAAAGGAAAATGAAGAGTGACCAAATATTGAATTACATCTCCTGCATACACATCTTAGTTCCATTCTTCAGACTCATCTCTGGTTTGTTGTTCCCCAGACTGTATGGCTGAGCAGTCCTGAGTCTGGTTGACCGAAGCTGCGCAGATGCCCAGGACCTCAAAAGGGAGCCACAGAGATAGTGAGATATATATCTTGGAAGGCAACAAGCCTCCCTTGTACCACCCAATCGGGCGATCTCGCCAGCTATCCAGAAGGAATGAGAAATAGTGAGACAGGCGCCAAAATCCTTAAAGTACTGCCCACATCACTGCAGGCAATACTTCCCCTATGGGGATCTCTGGTTTGTCCCTTTTGTCACCTTCACCTCACATTTCCATCCTTTAGTTTTACCTCTAGTCTATACCTCTTGTTTCCATCACCTCACTTTCGTCCCTCAGTCTCATCTCTAGTCTGTCCCACTTGCCATCTTCACCTCACTGTCTTGCACCTCTCAGTTCCATTCTTGTCTCATCTGCACCTCACAGTTCCATTCTTCAGTCTCATCTGCACCTCTCGGTTCCATTCTTCATTCTTATCTGTACTTCTTGCCTCCTTCACCTCATTCTCATCCACCTCTTGGTTCCATCATTCATTCTCATCTTTGGTGTGTCCCTCTTGCCTCCTTCACCTCATTCATCCACCTCTCAGATCCATCCTTCAGACTAGCATAGTCTCTAGTTTGTTCCTTTCAACTTCACTCATCATACACCTTTGTTAGCTAACCTCTCACTCTTCATTCAGTGCAAGTCACTATCCCACACCAGGGTTTTCCTCTTTACATTCCACATATCCATTTCGGTGTCATTTTACTCATTGCTTTCACTCATGACTTGTCTCTCTAACGGTATCCACACTTCATTCATGTACGGTCTTGGCCAATGGTTTTGGTGCCTCTTGGAAAAAAAGGATAATGGGGTATTTTGTAGTAAGGGCTAAACTTCAATCAGTAGATGGTCAAGTTAATAATAAAAGGTGACATAAATTCTGGGTATTCAAAACTTCATGTAGGTGTTGGATCCTGGGTGTCAAAAGGAGATAAACATATAAAACTTTTTCAGGAAAGTTAAGTTGCTGCTGCCTCTGGCTTTCTGACCACACTAGTGCTGGAGGAAAGTCCCATCTTTCACTGACCTACTTCACCTTCAGCAGTGGATTCTTCATTGTCCCTTCAATACCAATCAGGTTGGTTTAATTAAAGGATTCTTTCACTTCAACCAGAATAGCTTTACTTAATTTGCAAAAGCTTTTGTAGTGGAGTCATTTGCTTGCTTTGTGTGTCTGAACTTGCCTTTATCCTAATAAGGTTGAGAAGTGTTTGTTGGATGGCTACACAGATTTGTGAAATGAAGTTTGAGGACTTGTTCTTGGTGGAACTACTGTAGTATTTCCCTCCTCCACTTCTTTGAGTACAATATAGGGTGGAAGAAATTAGTTGGCAAATATTTTAATCAGTTTTAACAGAGGAGTTGAGAGTACTGTAGGATATGAAGCATACTGTATACTTACCGAGTACAAGGAGTTGAAGACCAAACACTACACCTCTTAACATAATGTAGGAACAAATTAGGGTCATTGTTGGTAATGCAGTACCGTATTTATTTATGTATTCTTTAATTTTTCTTTACTTTTCTTTCATTTATGCAGTATTTTTATTTTGTTTTATTTTCGTCATGCAGACGGTATAAAACATTTATTCTTGCGTTTTTTTCTTTTTTGTTTATTATTATTATTATTATTTTAGAGTTACTATTACTGTCATTGAGGTTAAATATAGACAGATGTTAATGGGGCCATGGTTTACTAAGTTTTCTTCCTCCCACAGGTTGGTTGGTTGGCAGTGGAACTCCTTCACTAGATGACCTCTATATGAAGCCAACTCCCAGAGAAGTCACAAGTCTGTAAATAATTAAGAATGATGATTTCAGTTCCTACTGACCTGCTCTGATGCCTTAAGAGGTTAGATATGTTGGCAAACTGGATTCTTCAAACTACACAAAACAGTAATCACTTTAAGGCTGGTTCACATAATTGAGCAGTGCCTGGTGGACAAAGCAGTGTTTCCAATACACATGTTTGGTAGGTGGGTGGCAAGCACAACAGTGTAGTGTGGTGCCTGCTGGGAACTGCTACATCTGGTAACAGTGCTAAAGAAACAAGACAAATGTGTTCAGTTTTGATGAGTTTAAAGGATCCAGTTTGATTTTGTAAAAACCCATATTGTATTGGGAAATATGTCTAAAGACTGGTTATCACTAGATAAGTTATTAAATCTTGTGATCTAGTCAGGCATACAGAATAATTGATTTTTAGCCCTGTTAGTTTGGTGGAGAGCTTAGTATTGATGTATAGTTGGAAGCACAAGTAATGTCTTAACTGGATATATTCCTTCTGGTTGTACAGTTGGCCTCAGGAATTCGTATACACCACTGTGACATCAAGGGTTCGTAGCAACTAGAAAATTTGGTACATTTAATTTCCTAACACTAAACTTTTGTAGTGATGTTATTTGGGTAAAACTTGAATCAGTCAGTAGAACAATTCTTACAGTATGTTCAGAATAAAGACCCCCTATAACCAATACTTTGTGTACGAATTCCTGAGGCCGACTGTACATAAAGATGTGTTTGTTTCCAACTATACACCAGCATGCTTGCTACTCAACTAATAGAGACCCAGCAGAGAGCAGGGTAAGATTTTTGTGAATATTCTGTGGGTGTGGCATGGACTATCTTGAGATAACATTGTTAAATTTTTAGGTTACAGGGTTCACTTTACTGTTGACTGTATACCAATTAACCCACCTCTTCTTAAGAGGATGAGATAACTCGGGAGAAGCGCAGAGTTTTGTTGTAGCTTTAGATGAAAATAAACTTTGATCTACAATATGGATTTCTTACTCATACCTGCCTTCTATCATACTGAAAGCATGATCCTGTTATAGGAATAAACAGAACATAAAACTTAAAATGATTATTTAACACTTAATGTAAATATTAACACAGTGAAAGGTATCTATACTCTGTTCATTCCTAGATTGCAATTGAAGCCTAATCTGTGTACATATGCTCCCACTGATTGGTCAGCAGCTCTGCTGATCTCCACGTTATACAGTACTTCCATTCTACATATTTCACTTAATGCTTACTTGGTTCTCTGTCACTGGACAGATTAATGATAATGTATTTTCAGTGCTGAATAAAAATATTCAAAATATAAAACAAAATAAAGAATGCTAGTTAAAGTGAAAAAGGGGCGATAAATGTTTCCCTTTTTATTACATGCCAAGTTTCTCACAATTATCAAACTAATGTAAAAGTAACTAATAGCTTGTGATGGAGAAAATTCTCCTGAACACGACAGATAGTGTTTCAGATTTTAGATAAGATGGAAAAGAAGGTATGGAGGGAACTAACATTTAAAACTAAGTTGTTGTTGAAACAACATCTCTCTTTAGTTTGATGATGATGTGAAAACCTCAACATGCAATAAGAAGGGAATAAACATTTATCGCCCCTTCTTCATTTTAACTAACATTCTCTGGTTTAATTTTTATTTTGAGTATTTTTTTCAACACTAATAATACACTAACATTAATCTGTCCAGTGACAGAGAACCAAGTAAGCATTAAGTGAAATATGTAGAATAGAAATACAGTATAACTTGTCGTGTGGAGATAAGCTGGAGACTCTGGTTGCCTCAAGCTGCTGACCAATTAGTGATGAGCTTATGTACAGTTGGACACATGAATGGGTGGTACAGCCCAAGTGAAAGATAGTCAATTTCTCCCAATATCAAGTTCCTTAGTGCCAAATAGGAGACATCAGGGGGGCAGAAGTCAGTATTGAGGATGGTAATAAAAAGCAAGTACCTGATAATATACACTGGTTACTCAAATGGGACAAGTATCTTTCACCTGGGCTGTACCACTCATTCATGTGTCCAACTGTACACACATTAGCCATATCTGATTAGTTTAAAAGAATTGAAGATAATCCATAAGTTTGGCACTGGACCAGTATGAAGTGTACAAAGTTAAGATTCAAATTAAAAGTTTAAAGAATGCCAATTAAAAACTCATGCCATCATTTACAAAAGAAACCATTAAACATGACCTTTATACACCACAAGCCAGCTGTTAGAAGAAAGCTAAAGAATGCTGAATGGAAAGGAAAAGGTAGTGAAAGGGTTCAACCAAAATAAACACCCAAAATTTCCTTCCATAACCATTGATGATGCAAAATATTAACTGAAAATTAGGTTACACATGAAAACAAACAGAGACTATCTACATATATTGGTAATTCACTATTCTTGTATTTGACACCATTACGATGGAAGGAAATATAAGACCCTACTGAGAACTAGCGACTCAACAGATATTCAAGAAAGGAATATAGAAGATTGAGGGGGTAGTCCAGTGTTGGTATATCTGGACTATTTCAAGCAACAGGACACCATTATTTTTGTCCATCTGGTCCTGTTTCCTGGCATACTTTTGAGGAATCAAGGCGCTCCAATGTAACAAACGTATACTATCCCCTTAAGAAGATTCAACGAAGAGCAATGAGAAAGGTCAAAGATATGAAAGGAAAGGATTACCTAAAGCACCCTGGTATGGTTTACTGATTTGCACTGAATGATGAGTAAGAGGCTAGTTAGCTACCTTAGGTGTACAGTACAAAAGTAATGTGAAAGTGGCAACAAGAACAAACCAGAAAAGGATTGAACTGAGAGGTGTATGAGAATGAGGTGAAGGTGGTAAGTGAAACAGACAAGAGGTGAGACTCTGACATATCAGAAGAGGCTGGATGGAGCCATTGTGGATGCCTGTCTGGGATGCAACACAGCACCCCATTCTATTAAACACATTATTGAAGACTGCAACGCACACAACCATACTCACCAACAACACAACATACACTCTCTGAGTGCATTGTGGGAAAGCCCGGTTCAAGCCATGGCCTTCCTCAGAAACTCGGGGCTGCTCGGCCAGACAGCTTGAAGAACTTCAACAACAACAACAACAAAGGTGAGACTAAAGGATGGAAATGTGAGTTGTAGACAGTGAGGTGAAGGTGACAAGAGGGACAGACCAGAGATGAGATTGAGGGATGGAAGTGAGAGGTGTAAAACTGAGGTGACGGAAGCAAAAGGTACACTCTAGAGGCGAGACTAAAGGATGGAAATGTGAGGTGAAGTTGACAAGAGGGACAAACCAGAGATGAGTCTGAAGAATGGAACTGAGAGGTGTATGCAGGAGATGCAATACAGTATTTGGTCTCTCTCTACATTTTCCTTTTGGCTACGGAAGACCAAAACCCCTAAAATTTCTCTATGATTTTAATTGATGCTGTTCAATTATTAGTTCTTGTTTGTATATACATTAAACATGAGTTTAATTGGCATATAAAGTTGGCAAATACTGATCTTCCATACCTGAATGTTATGTCAAAAATGTCTTCTTCCTCTCCAAAGCTCAGCCTGTTAAGAGAGAAAAGAACAATGTAAGTTAAAAAAGAATAAATAAAAGAATAACTTGGTTACATCTTACTGGGCCTTGGATGTCATAAGACCAGAGGTAGGTTACTGACAGGGAGAGAGAAAAAGACAGGAAGGAAGAACAGCAAGTACAAAGAATAAAGAAAGAAAGGAGGGACAGTTGAAGATCTGATAGGGAATGACTCTGGACCAAAGGGGCACAAAGCCTTATATACGGTAATGAGTACTGGCCACAACTTTACAGGTAATATAATTTTATGAGCAACAAGAAACAAAGACCTCAGAACAAAAAAAAATAAAAATAAAAATCGACTTTCCCCAAGCAAGGGACATTTAGTACAGTACAGTACAGTATATCCTCCATCTTGTCCATCAAAGCCCATCACTGTACTATATACAGTATAAACTGAAACATTGAACTATAATCACCCATCCTACTCCTACAAGTAAGGGACTCTTAGTAGGGTACTGTACAACAATACAGTATATCCTCCATCTTGTCCATCAAGGCCCATCACTGTACTATATACACTATGAACTATTCTACACATTTTGTTTAACAAAGTAAAGATGTACCAGGTCCCTCATTTAATTATTAGCTCATTTGGTCATTGTAATGCAATGCAAGACAAATGACAACAAACATTTACACAACTAAGTATTTATCTGCAACTTACAAATACTGAAATGTACACAATACATGTATCTAAGATCATACACCATTACTTGGAAGGAAATCAATGTATTTATATGAGGATGAAAATATACTAAATGGAATATTGTATAAGGTAAAACATAAAGGTGCAGTATAATACTTACATATAGTAATAGAAGGTAACAATGGTGTCACTGTTTTTACTTGATACTGGGGTTGTGTTCTTGACATGTGAGTAGAACCTGAATATCCTGCAGTAGTCATGGGGGTAGTGGACAGTCTGAATATCTTGTAGTGTTCATGGCAGTAGTGAACAGCTTGAGTATCCTGCAGTAGTGGACAGTGAATATCCTGCAGTATTCATTGCAGTAATAAACAGCCTGAATATCCTGCAGTAGTGAACAGCTTGAGTATCCTGCAGTAGTCATGGCAATAGTGAACAGCTTGAGTATCCTGCAGTAGTGAACAGCTTGAGTATCCTGCAGTAGTCATGGCAATAGTGAACAGCTTGAGTATCCTGCTGGACCCTGATGTTGTTGCTGCCTCCATCACTGCTGTTCTGTCACTGTGGATAAATAAATATTATATAAACACAAAGCTTTGACTGACAACACTAATTTTTTTCCAGTGTGTGTTGTCTCCAATGTAGCACCAACATTTCAAAATGCCCCATTTGACTATGCCCTATCTTGGAAATGGGGCATTTGCAGAGGAAATGCCATAGAAGAAAATAGTCTTACAATGGTCTAAATTAGTGGGTAACGAAGGTAGAAAAACCGTACGCAATAACGGTAATTCTTTCAATATTTACCAAAAATATCTCTACTGACGACAGCAATTCCATTTCTAGATACAAATTTATACGAAAACAAACACACTTGATTTTTGCCAGATATTGTACAAAATATATATATAAAACAAAGCCTGTACTGATAACAACAACTATTCCTTTTAATAACATACAAATCATAAAAAAAAATTAAAAACTTCACTTATGAGAATCATTCCATTTAAGGGGGTGCGGGAGTAAGGGGACAGGCTTGGGGGTGGTTTGGGGGGTGCGGGAATAGGGGACAGGCTTGGGGGGGTGGGGGGAGGGGTAGAAAGCCTGTCCCATATTCCCACACCCCTAACCCCCCCCCCCCCAAGCCTGTCCCCTTACTCCCGCACCCCCCCAAACCTGTCCCCTTATTCCTGCACCCCCTTAAAGATATTGACTGTACAAATTATATGAACACAAAGCCTTGACTGACAACAATGATTCCTTTTAAGGCCCCCTGTGATGTATGTAGTCAGAGAATTGGAGGTTAGCAAGTCCATCAAATATATATTGCCACGAAACACCACCTACATTGAAGGAGTTTGTTTCATGGCACAGTCAGGAGGAATCAGAAGTCAACAAGTCTCATACATAATCACAGCATTCACAGGGTCCCTTAAATAACCAAAAACATACATGCTATTAAAAAAAATCACATTACAAGCGATAAATTACCAGTCGCAATAACAGAAATAAATCACCTAGGGGGAGCGGGAATAAGGGGACAGGCTTGGGGGGGGGGTTTAGGGGGTTGCGGGAGTAGGGGACGGGTTTTGGGGGGAGCGGGAATAAGGGGACAGGCTTGGGGGGGGGTTTAGGGGGTTGCGGGAGTAGGGGACGGGTTTTGGGGGGAGCGGGAATAAGGGGACAGGCTTGGGGGGGGGGTTTAGGGGGTTGCGGGAGTAGGGGACGGGTTTTGGGGAGTGCGGGAGTAGGGGGACAGGCTGGGAGGGGGGGGTTAAGGGGGGTGCGGGAATAGGGGACAGGCTTTCTACCCACCCCAAGCCTGTCCCCCTACTCCCGCACCCCCTTAAAGACATAAAATTCAACAAAAACAAAGCCGTCATTGACAACATTGATTTTTTTCTTAAAGGTATGTATGAATAATAATAATAATAATAATAATAATAACTGTCACACTAATAATAATAATAATAATAATAATAACTGTCACACTAATAATAATAATAATAATAGTCACACTAATAATAATAATAATAATAGTCACACTAATAATAATAATAATAATAATAACTGTCACACTAATAATAATAATAATAACTGTCACACTAATAATAATAATAATAATAATAATAACTGTCACACTAATAATAATAATAACTGTCACACTAATAATAACTGTCGCACTAATAATAATAATAATAATAACAATAAATAAATATAACTGTCACACTGGGGAAATAAATAAATTCATAAAGTAAAAACACACAAAAAAAACGGAATTATTTATGTAACTATCAATTTCTAACTTACGTCACTCACCTTATTTAATTATCAAGAGTGGTTGTAGATGGTTGTTGTTGTGATGGTTGTATGTGGTTGTTGTTGTTGTGGGATGGTTGTAAGTTGTTGTTGTTGTGGGATGGTTGTAAGTGGTTGTTGTTGTTGTGGGATGGTTGTAAGTTGTTGTTGTTGTTGTGGTGATGGTTGTATATGGTTGTATGTCATGGTTGTATGTGGTGGTTGTTGTTGTTGTTGTTGTGGGATGGTTGTATGTCATGTTGTTGTGGGATGGTTGTATGTGGTTGTTATTGTTGTGATGGTTGTATGTGGTTGTATGTCATGTTGTGTTATGGTTGTGAGTGGTTGTATGTCATGTTTTACGGTTGTATGTGTTTGTATGTCATGGTTGTTGTGTTATGGTTGTATGTGGTTGTATGTCATGTTGTGTTATGGTTGTATGTCATGTTTTACGGTTGTATGTGGTTGTATGTGTTTGTATGTCATGGTTGTTGTGTTATGGTTGTATGTCATGTTGTGGGATGGTTGTATGTGATTGTGTCGTGTTGTAAATGGTTGTATGTCATGGTTGTTGTGGGATGGTTGCATGTCGTGTTGTAAATGGTTATAATATGTCATGGTTGTTGTGGGATGGTTGCATGTCGTGTTGTAAATGGTTATAATATGTCATGGTTGTGGGTCGTGTTATTATTGATGGTTGTAAATGGTTGTATGTATATATATAATTATCATTGTGTATCGTGTTGTAAGTAGTGGTTGTATGTATGTATGGTGTTGTTATGATCTTATTATTGATGGTTGTAAATGGTTGTATGTATATATATAATTATCATTGTATATCGTGTTGTAAGTAGTGGTTGTATGTATGTATGTTGTTGTTATGATCTTCTACTCCTCTTCTATATACTCCTCCTTGGTAATATAACAAAAACAAGCAGAAAAAACTGTAAAAAGAAGATTTAAAAGAAGGACACTGTGGAGTTGACAGGAGGCAACCACCATTACTGCAGTGTTGCCAGGTCTCATTGTCATTGTCAGTGCTTGCTGCTTGACGAAATTTCCCCAACTTCAATATCATCAGAATTTCCATTTTTACCACAACTTCAACATCAAAATTTCCCTTTTTACCTCAACTTCAACATCAGAATTTCCCTTATTACCTCAACTTCAACATCAGAATTTCCCTTTTTACCTCAATAAGTCCCTCTTTCTGATAACTATAGTCGCACATTTAACATTTTCTTCAATAATTCCCTATTAACTTCTGAAGTATAGTCGTACAGTCGCGGCACATAGTCCTTGAACAGACTTCTCCTTACACCCTGGTGGTCAAGGACTATGTGCCACGACTGTACATTAAGGGGGTGCGGGAATAGGGGAACAGGCTTGGGGGGTTTAGAGGGGTGTGGGGGGTTTTGGGGGGTGCGGGAGTAGAGGAACAGGCTTGGGAGGGGGTTAGCTAGCGGGGTGGGGGAATAGGGGACAGGCTTTCTACCCACCCCAAGCTAGCCTGTCCCCCTATTCCCGCACCCCCCAAGCCTGTCCCCCTATTCCCGCACCCCCCAAGCCTGTCCCCCTACTCCCGCACCCCCTTAATTAATTTTACCATATTCTTGACATTTGGTATGGTAGAAATTTCCCTGGTTACTCTTGAACAATCTTTATATGATTTCCCTAGAGTGTGGACTTCAAAAATTCCCTAAAACAGAGACATTTCCCTACACCTAGCTGGCAACACTGGAGAGGAGGCAACCATCAAACATGCAGTGTTGCCAGATCTGTGACGAAATTTCTCTCTCTCTCTTTCTCTCTCTCAGTGTTGCCATGTTCCACTTTGGTTAATCTGGAGCGACTGATTCCACCAAACTATTCCAGGCAACAATTGCAGGCCACCATTATTATATTTATCCATGTGGTTCTGTTTGTTTCTTGCTATAGTTTGGAGGAATCAAGACAAAATCATGTATGAAATTGGAGGCTTCTGATTCCTCCTGACTATGCCACGAAACAAGCTCCTTCCATATAATTATAGCCTATAATAATTATATAGGTGTATGTGTTTCGTGGCAATATTTGAAGGACTCATTTACTTCCAATTTAATTACTACACCACACTACGGTCCCTAAATTAACATGCAACAATTCACATGAAAATCAAACTACAATATATTGCAAATCTTAACATTTACTGATATGATGTTACAGAATGCATTATTATTATTATTATTATTATTATTTATCTATGGCTTTATATACAGGAGAAATTTCAATAAAAGTTGCATGAGCAATACAATACTGCATTTAATTACCGATTCACCTACCAATGAAAACAAACAAACAAACTGCTATTCACAAAATTATTATTCATTGCACATTTTGCCTCAGCTAGAGTTTATATCTTTTTTAATGAAGGGGAGAATGAATAATCTTATTGGTAAATTGGAGGGCTGCTGATTCCTCCAAACCATGCCAGGAAACAAACCATACCTCAGTGTTACTAATAGGTATATATAATCTGTTTCATGACATAGTTTGGAGGATTCGGGAGCCCTCCAATTTTTAATTAATGTCGAGAACCCTGTGATGTAGTCATGCAGAAAATTGGAGGTAAATGAGTCCTTCAAATATTGCCACGAAACACACACACACACACACACCCACCCATAAGGAAGGACCGTGTTTCGTGGCATAGTCAGGAGGAATCGGAAGCCTCCAATTCTCATACACAATCACAGGGTCCTTAAAGCAAGCATCGTATGTTAATTATTGGGTTGCATGCAAGAACATCCGTATGCGTGTGTGGCGTATACGATGGCGCGTGGTACCGATACGATGAGTCTGTTGTGTGTCCATGGAGTTGTCGCACCGGTACCACGCCATCGTATCCACCATTGATGTCCTTGCATGCGACACACTATCTCGTCGTCTACAAATTACAACGACAACACTGTACAGAACATCTCCAGTCACTATTAATTAAGATGCTCATTCACACATTATACAGTGGACGGGTATTATTTATTTCACTATAATTTCAGATGTTATTTATTTTTACTTTATTTCAGATGTTATTTATTTTTACTATATTTCAGACAAGTATTCATTTCACTATATTTCAGATAATTATTTATTTCACTATATATATTTATTATATAATTTATTTCATTATATTTCAGACCATTATTCATTTCACTATATTTACTTCATACGTTATTTCTTTCACTATATTTCAGATGTTATTCATTTCATTATATTTCATACATTATTTATTTCACTATATTTCAGATGTTATTCATTTCACTATATTTCATACATATTTATTTAGCTATCTTTAAAAAAATTATTGATTTCACTATTTTTCAAACATTCATTTATTATTTTACTAGGTTTCAGACCATTATTTATTTCACTATACAGTATATATTTCAGACCACTAAAACTTCACTTGACTTCAGAACTGGATGAAAGTTATCGAACCCATCTTATGTTACAGACTTCGTACAAAAACATAATCAGGGTGGTAGTATCAAACGTTATCTTTGACGAAAACAATCTCCGTCTTCATCATAGCATTGCAAAATAATGCAAACTGAGCGACGAAGATTGTGTGTGTTGAAGAGAATGTATAATACTACTTCCCTTATTATAGTCTTTGTTTTATAAGGAGGGTAAAACTGTAATACATTTTTGGTACTGTTGCACACCAAGATTTTTTGACCACCGGAGTCGAAGCCCGAAATCTGGAGCAGACGGTTTCTGGACGACAACCCACCCAAAGCCTCCATTGGTTGGATATGTGTGTGTGTGTGTGTGTGTTTGTCCTCGTGATGGTTTGGGTGTGTGTGTGTCTTCTCATGATGGTTTGTGTGTGTGTTTGTGTGTCCTTGTGATGGTGTGTGTGTGTGTGTTTGTGTGTCCTTGTGATGGTTTGTGTGTGTGTGTGTGTCCTCATGATGGTTTGGGTGGGCTGTCGTCCAGAAACCGCCTGCTTAATTCAGATTTCGGGCTTCGACTCAGGTGGGCAAAGGATTGTGGCACGCGACTGTACATTGGAGCGCCTGGACTCCCCCTTAAGGACCCCATGATTGTGTATGTAAGGGAATTGGAGGTTGGCTTCTGATTCCTCCTAACCATGCCACGAAACACACTCCTTCCCTATAGGTGGTGTTTCATGGCAGTGTTGAAGGACTCGTTTAACACCAATTTTCCGTCTACGTCACAGGGTCCCTTAATATAATCTCAACCTCTAATTCTTTTGGCACGTTCAGTTCTGATTAAAAATTTTGCTTGCTTGCTTGCTTGCTTGCTCTCTTTATTTGATCTTCAATGAATAAATTTAGGGGATAGTATAGTATTAGTGGTAAATCTGGAGCAACCGATTCCTCAAAATTAATTAATCCAAGCAACAAATAACAGCATTAATATTGTTCATCTGGTCCTGTCGTTTCCTCGCATACTTTGGAGGAGTCGAGGTGCTCTGATGCACTAAAAGTATACAGTAATACTCCCTTAAGGACCCTGTGATTGTGTATGAAAACTAGAGGCTTCCGATTCCTCACGACCATGCCACGAAACAAACAAGCTCCTTCCATATAGGTGTACGTGTGTGTGTGTGTATTTCGTGGCAATATTTGAAGGACTTGATTTACCTCCAATTTGCCGACTATATAACAGGGTCCCTTAATTAAAAAACATTTGCTACACTGATAAATAAAAATATACAGGGGTAACAATGTATATAGAACTATCTCTACTATGTCTTGAGGGGAGATTCTCTTGTTGGTGAATTGGAAGGTCTCTGATTCCTCCCAAACTATGACATGAAACAGATCCCCTATTAGTTCTCCTATTGAGGGTGTCTGTTTCCTGGCATATAATAGTAGTTTGGAGGAATCAGTAGCCCTCCAATTTACCAACAAGAACATCTCCCTTTAGGACCCTGTGATGCAGTCAGAAAATTGGAGGTAAATGAGCCCTTCTAATATTGCCACGAAACACACACACACACACACACACCTATATGGCAGGAGCTTGTTTCGTAGCATAGTCAGGAGGAATCAGAAGCCTCCAAGTCTCATACATACACAATCACAGGGTCCTTAATTCTAGCTGTACTGTACAAATGTATCATGTATGAGTTTTTATTTATACATATATATATAATTACATCTGTTTGTGACTAGACTTAAATTACCTCACTTCAGGTAATTATTAAAGAGGGTAATAATACGCTTTGGGTACACTGGAGCGCATTCATTCCTCCAAAGTATGCCAGGAAACAACAGGACCAGACGAACATAGAAAAAAATAATGGTGTCCTGTTGTTGCTTGGAATAGTTTGGAGGAATCTGTTGCTCCAGATTTACCACCAACACTGTACTACCCCCTTATTAAACGAAGAGCAACTACAATAATAATAATAATAATAATAATAATAATAATAATAATAATAATAATAATAATAATAATAATAATTGTGATGTACTTACGGTAACTAATATTTTGTTTAAGGGAACCTGTGATTGTGTATTAGACTTGGTGGCTTCTGATTCCTCCTGACTATGCCACGAAACAAGCTCCTTCAATATAGGTGTGTGTGTTTCGTGGCAATGTTTGAAGGACTCACTAACACCCAATTTTCTGACTACATCACAGGGTTCCCTTGACATTATAATTCAGTTTGGTTGGTGGATTAATTATTGGGCCGTAGGCAAGAACGGTATTTCGTGGTGTTGACGATGGCATGGTACCGGTGCGATGACTGTGTTGTTCGTCTGCGGAGTTCGTCGTACCCCTACCATGCCAATATCAACACCACCAATTAACCTTCCTGCATACTGCCGCCTGTCATCTAACACAACAGTAACATTATTCGGGAACCACAAACTGTATAATATTATCTACAGTACTCAAATAAAATAACTATCATGCACATTTCGGTATACACACAACTAATCACATTCGGTATACATTACAAATTAATTGTAATAATTAACTTGCTCATTTATTTATCATAGACTAGAGGTATGTTTCCTTGTCTGGCGGACTTCATGGTTAGTTTTTACATGCAGGTTTGTTTGTTTGGATAAATATACATATTTTTTTAAGGACTACAGTCACAATATATAAGAAATTATTATAAATGTTTTATAATTATCACAGATTCTTGTTGAGAGGTTCATTACATAAATACTACACTGCACATATTTATATATATAATATGTATATACTGTATATTAATATGATACTTTACAAGCATCATATCATATTGTCTACATGACCATCACTGTCTGGTATGAGGGGCTGTATGCAAGGACATCCATGGTGTGGTGTGGACGATGGTGTGTCATTGGTGCGATGGACTCCATAGACAAACAACAGAGCCATACGTCACACAGGTAACACACCATCAACAACGCCAAGGATATTCCAGCATACGGCCCAAGGAGTTGTCAGTTGGTACAATATTATCGGTGCTGCCGTGACAACAACAACAACAACAACAACAGTAAGATGGATGTGTGAGTGGGTGAGCTTCATGACTACTACACTAATTCACCGTGCGATCATATAACATCAAGGTGTTGGTATTGGTACTCTGGTCTGCCTTGTGATGCTGCTTGTGCCGTTGGTGTTGGTCGCTGTGCAATGTAAACAGAAGCAGCCGATGACGGGTCGTGGAACACCATGATGGGTTGTGCTGGCTGGCCACTACCCCCCATTGCTGCCTGGGGGGGTAGATGAACCACACCCCCGGCATAGGGCAATAGGGGCCCCTCTGGTCCAACTGAGTGGCCGTGGGGCACTGTGACCTGCTGTGGGGGTGGGGGTTGTGGTTGTTGTTGTTGGGGGTGTTGCTGACCGGGGGCGTAGCAGCGTGGGTGGTGGTGTGGGGGCGGGGGCTGTATCTTGCTCTGGTTGATGGGTGGTGGGGGCAGTAGGGCACTCTCATTGGAGCTTGGTGGGGGCGGTGGTTTAGTGGACTGGTTCCGACGCACCATCACCACAACAACAGCCAACAGGATCACACCAGCAACACACGCCACTACAATAATCAGTAGTAGTGTGTTGGTGTCAGCTGGCTTCTCTGTAAACAAAATATACAAGTGTTAGTTAAGGTAATATCAAGTGTTAGTTAGTTATGGTAATGTCAAGTGTTAGTTATGGTAATGTCAAGTGTTAATTAGTTATGGTAATGTCAAGTGTTAGTTATGGTAATGTCAAGTGTTAGTTAGTTATGGTAATGTCAAGTGTTAGTTATGGTTATGTCAAGTGTTAATTAGTTATGGTAATGTCAAGTGTTAGTTACAATAATATCAAGTGTCCCCCTATTCCCGCACCCCCCAACCCCCCCCCTCAAGCCTGTCCCCTATTCCCTTAAGTGTAACCCCAACGAGTCTGTTTTTAATTATATACTTACCCATAACAGAGAGAAGTGCTTGTCTGTACGCCAGGCCAAAGTTGTTAGTGGCTGTACACACGTAAACCCCCGTGTCCTGTACCCTCACTCGGGGCAAAACCAACTGTACACAACACACAAAAAATAAAAGAAAGGTTAGGTATGTATGTATTTTGTATTGTCATGGGAGAAATATGTACTGTAAACATGAATATTTATACAGTACAGTATAAATGAAAAAAAGAAAGATTAGGTATGTATGTATTTTGTATTGTCATGGGAGAAATACTGTAAACATGAATATTTATACAGTATAAGTGAAAAAATAAATGGTTATGTATGTATAGTATGTATGTATTTGTATTGTCATGGGAGTCTTTGGGAGGAATATATACTGTAAAACATGAATAATATACAGTATGCATGAATAAATATACAGTATACATGAAAAAGAAAGGTTATGTATGTATGTATGTACATTTTTGTATTGTCATAAGAATCGTAGTAACGAATACTGTAAACATGAATAATTATACAGTACTGTATACTGTACATGAAAAATAAAGATTATAAAGGTTATGTATTTGTATTATCATGGGAGACTTTGGAAGGAATATAATACAATAAACATGAAAAATTATTCAGTATATATGAAAAATAAAGGGAAGTAAAAAAATAGGTTATGTATATACTGTATTATTTTGTATTATCACAGGAATGTTTGGGAGGAAATATATACTGTTTACATGAATAACACACATATACACGGCAAAAAAAGGTTAAGCATTCAAAACACCATGGGAATCTTGGGGTGAAATACTATAAACATAAAGAATATATATATAATTATAATGTTATTTATTGTCCACCATCATGGACTAGATTTGGAAATTTAAGCCGAGGTTAAAATGGCCTAGGGGAATAAAAAAAGTGCATCACTCCAGAAACTGCCGATATACAATACTGAATACAGCATTTAATTTTTTATGTATGTGCAAGATTTTAAAAATACAGTGTCTTGTATGCTAGTGACAGACCAAAAACATGGATAAAAAAAAACGTGTCTGGTATTGACTGACCTTGGTATAGAATGACCTGTGCTAATATTGACTGACCTTTGTATAGAATGAATGACCTGTGTTAATATAGACTGACCTTGGTATAGAATGACCTGTGCTAATATTGACTGACCTTGGCATAGAATGACCTGTGTTAATACTGACTGACCTTGGTATAGAATTACCTGTGTTAATATTGACTGACCTTGGTATAGAATGACCCATCGCCTGGAGTAAGGACCTGTGTGGCCTGGAGTACAACATATCGGTGACCCTTCCAGTTCAGGGTCTGGTTGTCTGGGATGTTGTCGGCCTCACGTGACCCTTCCTCAATCCTCCGCAGCCACTGAAAAATAAAATTAATATAAGAATGTTTCAGAATTTAGGATTTAACACTGAAAAAAAAAAAAATTAATATAAGAATGTTTCAGAATTTAGGATTTAACACTGAAAAAAATATATATATCATAAGACTGTTTAAGAATTTAGGACTTGACACTGAAAAAAAAAATATATATTATAAGACTGTTTAAGAATTTAGGATTTAACGTTTTATATCCTTAAAGCCTCGTTGGGTTAAAATTAATTGGTCTCGTTCACTAACTTTCCTTCCCTTCGTTATCTCGTTCACTAACTTTCCCTCCCTTCGTCATATCGTTCACTACTAACCTTAAAGCCTCGTTGGTTTAAGGAGGAAATTCGGTGTTGGTAAATTTGGAGCAACTGATTCCTCCAAACTATTCCAAGCAACAAACAGAACACCATTATATTTGTTCATTTGGTCTTGTTTCCTGGGATACTTTGGAGGAATCAAGGCACTCCAATGTACCAAAAGAGAATTACCACCTTAAAATTCGTGGTTTCGTTCACTAACTTTCCTTCCCTTCGTGGTTTCGTTCACTAACTTTCCTTCCCTTCGTGGTTTCGTTCACTAACTTTCCTTCCCTTCGTGGTTTCGTTCACTAACTTTCCTTCCCTTCGTCATCTCGTTCACTAACTTTCCTTCCCTTCGGGGTTTCGTTCACTAACTTTCCTTCCCTTCGTCATCTCGTTCACTACTAACTTTAAAGCCACGTTGGTTTAAAATTCGTAGTCTCGTTCACTAACCTTGATGTGTGGAGTGACTTCTGAACTGCCCGAGCATTGTAGTGTTGCTGACTCCCCCGACACCACCGTTGTGTTGGCTGGTTCTTGTGGGTTGAACTCTGGCTCACGGGGCTGGGCCTGGTCTGTGTGTGGAGGGAAGGGGTAGGTAGATTAATTGGTTGGATGGTTGGTTGGTTGGTTGGTTGGTTAATTTGTTGGATGGTTGGATGGTTGGTTGGTTGGTTGATTGATATTAGGCACAGCAACAGTGAGGTCATATGGCACCCGAGGAAGACGGTGATTGAGAGGAGGGCCGACAACAAGCACAAGAGGAAACAGATGAAAAAAAGGGGGGACAGCTGAGAAGTGAAAGCCCCATTTAATTGCCTTCTGTAGAGGGAGGAGGAGGAGGAGGCAGGGTTATAGAAACAGAAGAATTGTGTACAGCGAACTCCCAAATTTATGAACCAAGTGAAAAAATATTGATGTTGGTGTATGTTGATGATTGGTTTGTGGGGCAGGCAAGTAGGTAGGAAGGAGGAAGTTGGGGAGGTAGGTAAGCAGAAAGGAAGGAAGGAGGATGAGTCAGGGATTACAGATACATTTAAAAGTATACCAAGTTAGGAAGGAAGAGGAGAAAGGGATTATAGAAACATTTAAATGTATATCAAGTTGGGGAGGAAGGAAGGAGGAAGAGGCAGGGATTACAGAAACATTTAAAAGTATACAAAGTTAGGAAGAAGGAAGGATAGAAGGAAGGAGGAGGAGGCAGGGATTACAGAAACATCACTCACACACCCACCTACCGATATTTCACCCACCTAATCACCTTCACCTACCTATTCACCTACTCATTCACTCACCCACCTACCCAATTAACCCTCACTCACCCACCCACCTACCCCCACCTACAACTCACCAATAACCCTAATAGTCCAGTTAGCGGCGGCGGCACCGAGAGGTTGGCGGCGGCACAGGTGTAAGTGCCAGCATCTTGAGGTCTGAGGTCATAGAGGTGAAGGTAGTGTCGTGTAAGGCGGGAATCTCCACCTAATGAACCCTCACGTAGTTCTAACCCGTCCTAGGAGATATAATTAGATAAGTATAGCATTATATGTTTGGGTAATAATAATAATAATAATAATAATAATAATAATAAAAGATAAGATTATAATTATTTTGAATACGTGGTTTGTTTGTAAAATAATAATAATAATAATAATAATAATAAAAGATAAGATTATAATTATTTTGAATATGTGGTTTGTTTGTATAATACTAATAATATAATAATAATAATAATAATAATAATAATAATAATAATAATAAGAAATAAGATTATAATTATTTTGAATATGTGGTTTGTTTGTGTAATAATAATAATGATAATAATAATAACAGCACCACCACCACCACCAATAATAATAATAATAATAATAATACCAAAAACGACTACATAGATATAAAAATAAAACAAAATGTAAAAATTGGCGAAAAATCAAGTCAAATCAGTTTCCACACTAAAAATTATTGTATACCGTTTTGTGGTTATTATTGTTGTTGTTATTGTTGTTATTGTGGTTGTTGTGGTTGTTGTTGTTTTTGCTGTTGTTGTTGTGATGGTTGTTGTAGTTTTTGCTTTTGTTGTTGTTTTTGTGGTTGTTGATGTTGTTGTTGTTGTTGTGGTTGTTGTTGTTGATGTTGTGACTGTTGTTGTTGTTAATTTTGTTTTTGTTGTTGTGGTTGATGTTTTTGCTTTTGTTGCTGTGGTTGTTGTTATTGTGGGTGTTGTTGTTGATGTTGTTGTTGTTGTTGTTATTGTTATTACGCGTGTGACAGACCTTCGTTAAATATTAATACAGCCAGGACCATACAAATTAAAAATAACTCTAGCTAAAATTGTATAGGGAAATTTATTAAAATGGTTGTGTGGGTATATATTTTATTATTATTATTATTATTATTATTATTATTATTATTATTATTATTATTATTATTATTATTATTTTTGTTTACGACGAAATTTACGCCCCCAGTAATATTAGAGAGAGAGAGAGAGAGAGAGAGAGAGAGAGAGAGAGAGAGAGAGAGATTTACATATTTTTTCCTCGACTATCTCTCTCTCTCTTTCTCTTCTATTTTTCTCAATAATTCCTGTTCTCTCTCTCTCTCTCTCTCTCTCTCTCTCTCTCTCTCTCTCTCTCTCTCTCTCTCTCTCTCTCTCTCTCTCTCTCTCTCTCTTTTTTTTTTTGCTCAGAAGAAAACACCACACACACACACACACACACACACACACACACACACACAGAGAGAGGCAATAACACCCAGACTATATATTTGTAGGTAATCCAACCATTTGTATTCATAGCGGTAACAACACACACACACACACACACACACTCACTCTATGTGTTAAGTTAGCTGTGTTTCCTTCCTTGTTCATATACTCTCATTCCGTCTCTCTCTCTCTCTCTCTCTCTCTCTCTCTCTCTCTCTCTCTAATATATATTTGAGTGGATCTTGCTTAGCTTAGGTATTTGCTATATATTATTATTATTATTATTATTATCTTACATATTATTATTATTATTATTATTATTATCTTACATATTATTATTATTATTATTATTATTATTTATCAATATATTAACTTACTTAAGACATTTATTTATTTGTTTATATATTCATCTATTTATTCATTTATTTATTCCTTCCTGCACATAATAAAATAAGTTGACCTGTACTAACCTTAAACCACGTGACTGTTGGTTCAGGTTTGCCGGTGACCTGACACTTGAGTTTCACGTTGTGGCCAACTGGTTTGTCGATCTTGCCTGGGACTGGTGGAAGCAGCTGTACACACACACACACACACACACACGAAATTAGAGATCACACACACACACACACCCAACACCACCACCACCACAATGACCACCAACCACACACACACACCCACACACACGTCATTAAAGATCACACACACACACACACACACACACCCACCACCACAATGCCCACAAACACACACACACACCACCACCACAATGACCACCAACCACACACACACACACACATACAACACACACACCATACCACAATGCCCACAAACACACACACACACCACCCACAACCATACCACAATGCCCACACACACATACACACACACACACACACACACGTCATCATAATCATATCACCATCATTGTTTACATGACGGGGTAACAGGAAGCATGAAAAGGAAAAGAAAATATTTACACCATTAGAGATGGAAGTATATAACATTATCATTAAATATTTCAAAGTATATTCCATTTAATTACTTAATGGAGATTCTCTTGTTGGCAAATAGGAGGCTACTGATTCCTCCTAACTATACCAAAAAACAGACTCCCACAGTGGTATGTACAGCCACAATCAAATATCCACCAACAATTTCAGTGTGTGTGAGAAAAAGAGAGAGAGAGAGTGTGTGTATATGTATCTGTGAAAGAGGGAGCATGTGTGTGTGTGTGTGTGTGAGAGAGAGAGAGAGAGAGAGAGAGAGAGGAGAGAAGAGAGAGAGAGAGAGAGAGAGAGAGAGAGAGAGAGAGAGAGATGAGAGAGAGAGAGAGAGAAGAGAGAGAGAGAGAGAGAGAGAGAGAGAGAGTGTGTGTGTGTGAGTGAAAAAGAGAGAGCGTAAGTGCATATGTGTGTGTGTGTGTGTGTGTGTGTGTGTGTGTGTGTACAGGACCACCCACCTGTGTAAACTCTGGAGGCAGGCCCCCCCCGGTACTGACACTGCTGACGACGACGACCCACCCAGGGGATCTGACGGGGGAAGAAGAAGGAGAAAGGTTGGTTAGGTTTAATAAGGGGGAAGTTTTTTATATTGGTACAGCCACAATCAAATATCCACCGACACTTTCCTTCCATCGTGGTAAACATCTTGGTAATAAAGAACAACACGTGTATGATTTTGCAGCACCTCATAATGATAATAATTGAGGGGGTTGCTTGAGTTGACGTAAGGTGTTGTATGATTATATTGTGATATAATACTGATTGTTGTAAATATCTTGGCAATAAAGAACAACACGTGTATGATTTTGCAGCACCTCATAATAATAATAATTGAGGGGGTTGCTTGAGTTGACGTAAGGTGTTGTTATATGATTATATTTTGATATGATACTGATTTATTTACACGATGGAAGGAAAGTGTCGGTGGTTATTTGATTGTGGCTGTACATCTGGAGTAACTGAATCCTCCAAACTATTCCAAGCAACAGAACACCATTATTTTTGCTCTTCTGGTCCTGTTATTTCCTAGGGGTACTTTAGAGGAATCAAGGTACTCCAATTTACAAAAAAAAAAGTATTACCTCCTTAATTAATCCGGTGATAAGGAAAATTATTACTATCTTCACTGAGGCTGTTAGTGAAATATGGCGTGAAAAATGCGTAGAGTTTAATTCGTTTGTTTACATCGTTTCGGACCTTTTATTTGGTTGAGAGAGTTACATAGAGTTACATAGATACACAGACCACAACAGACCTTACGGTCCAAACGAGGTGACCTGATTAGAAGGTTACTGGTAGAGAATGAATTACTCCCCAGTGATAGTCGTAGGTAAGGATAGCAAAGTAGAAGGCTCTCTCCCCACCCTCCACTCCCTCCGGCCTGGGCCGTACAGGAAATAAAGTCAGGAATGGGAACCTTGTGGGGTTGGCAGAAATACTCCACAAGGAAATTTTTTATAGGAAAGATAGAAAGTAGGTGAAATTTGGCTAACTTGCCACCTGTAATGGGCAAAAAATTATTCATTAGTTAAACATTGTAAGTCGGGGATTAGACGCAAGGTGTTTATCTAAGCGACGTTTGAAGCTGTCTACGGTGTTACAGTCAATTACGTTACGGGGAAGCCCATTCCATAAGTTGACGACTCGGTTAAAAAAGAAATTCTTTGATTCGTGCGAATTAAAAGATTTGCCTATGATTTTGCAGCCGTTTCCTCTCGTGTAGTTTTGATCGATCAATCGTGAAATATTTGTTGCAGTCCATATTATCAATGCCTTTGATTATTTTAAATACCTGGATTAAGTCACCTCTCAGTCTACGTTTTGTCAATGGGAATAGATTTAATTCTCTTAGCCGCTCATCGTACGTTTTATTTCTCAGACTTGGTATCATTTTAGTAACTCTACGTTGGACTCGTTCCAATTTTGCTATATCTTTCTGGTAATACGGGCACCAGGCTTGAACACAATACTCCATAAGGGGACGGACCAAGGAATTATACAAAGTGAGGATTGTGTCTTTAGATTTATACTCGAATGCTCTGCCGATAAAGCCGATAGTTTTATTTGCTTTCTTAATTACTTCCGTACACTGCTGACTGGGTTTTAGGTTACTTGATACTGTTACCCCCTAAGTCTGTCTCTCGATCCACGCATTTAAGTTGCTTACCATTTAACGAGTAGTTTGCTGCTACGTTATGATGTCCGATGTGGAGCACTTTACATTTATCTGAATTGAAGGACATTGCCAAGTTTTCGCCCAATTTGACAATTTATCGAGATTATCTTGCATTTCTTTAGTCTGTGCGTTAGTGAGTACTGTATTTGCAATTTTAGTGTCATCGGCAAACTTCGATATTATGCATGAGAGGCCTTCATCTATGTCGTTTATGTAAACTAGGAATAGGATTGGCCCTAAAACTGACCCCTGTGGCACCCCGCTTGTAACGCCTGTCCAACTAGAGGATTTTCCATTTATTACCACGCGTTGTTTTCGGTTTCTTAGCCAGTTCTCTATCCATCTTACGGTATCGCCTTGGATTCTGTGTGATTTTAGTTTAGATATTAAGCGTTTATGGGGAACTTTGTCAAAGGCCTTTTGGAAATCTAGATAAATTATGTCTACTGCTTTACTCTTATCATATTCATTGAAAATGTCATTTAAAAAGTCTAATAGGTTCGTTAGGCAAGAGCGTTTGTTACGAAAACCGTGTTGAGTGTCTCTAAGTAAGTTGTTTTCCTCTAAGTGATTTGTAAGTTTATCTCGTATGATTGTCTCTAGCATTTTGCATACGACTGAGGTTAGGCTGATAGGGCGATAGTTACTAGGTAGGGATTTGCTGCCTTTTTTAAATATTGGTGTTACGTTAGCGAGTTTCCATTCGTCAGGTATTGTTCCAGTGTGTAAAGAATAGTTAAAGAGCAGAGTCAGAGGTTTTACTATTTCGCTTTTTGCTTCCTTTAATACGCGAGGGGAGATCGTGTCTGGCCCAGGTGACTTATTTACATTTAATTTATCAATACATTTTATTACGTCACTTTCAGTTATGCTGATATTACTTAATACCTCGGTATTTTCATTTTGGACTGTTGTTACTGCTGGTATATCGTTCGGGATTTCTGTAGTAAAGACTGATGCAAAGAAAGTGTTAAGAATACCACTCATTCGCTCTTCATCTGTAGTAAAGTCCCCATTCTCATCAAGTAGTGGTCCGATAGTTGACGTGAGTACTTTCTTATGCCGAATATAACTGTAGAACTCTCTCGGGTTTGTCTTACTTTGATTTGCAAACGTGTTTTTTCAATGGCCTTTTTACTCTGTTTGATTAACTTTTTGGCTTTTCTTCGTAAGTCTGAGAGAGAGAGAGAGAGAGAGAGAGAGAGAGAGAGAGAGAGAGAGAGAGAGACAAACAGACTAACTAAACCACCACCCCAATGAAAGATAAACTCATAAACTCACCAATAACTTCCAGTGTAATTGTATACGTCTCCTTGCCGAAGCCATTGACAGCAGAACACTCATAGATACCCGTGTCTTCTACAGCTGCTTCCCGGATTCTCAGTGTTCTCTCCTGTACACGTATTCTCTCCCAGTCGTCTTCTGAATCACCTCCTCCTCCCCTGTGTTGTAGAGAGAGAGAGAGAGAGGAGGGGGGGAGAG
>JAWQEG010006415.1:0-2500 GCA_033782935.1 Petrolisthes cinctipes
CAACTGTACTTAATATTAAACCCCCTCCCCCCCACTCCCTATAACTCAATGAATATAATGTAGAGGTATATGTAGAACTCACAGTATTATTATTATTATGTATATGGGATGTACAGGTGTGGAAGGATTCGTCGTCCCAGCTTCGGAGACGAGGGTAAATGCGGCCGGCACCTCAACCACCTCTCGTCTCACTGTTATGGTAATGAAGGAGTTAATTAAAGTACAGTTGGTCCATTCACTTTAGGGGCTGTGGGGAATAGGAGGACAGGCTTGGGGGGTCGGGGGGGGGGGGGGGTTGCGGGGAGTAGGGGGACAGGCTTGGGGGGGGGGTCGGGGGGGGTTTTGGGGGTTGCGGGAGTAGGTGGACAGGTTTGAGGGGGGGGGGGTCGGGGGGGGGGGGGTTTGGGGGTTGCGGGAGTAGGGGAACAGGCTTGGGGGAGGGTCGGGGGTTGCGGGAGTAGGGGAACAGGCTTTCTACCCACCCCAAGCCTGTCCCCCTATTCCCGTATCCCCCAGTCCCCCCCCCCTCCAAGCCTGTCCCCCTATTCCCGTATCCCCCCCAGCAGTCCCCCCCCAAGCCTGTCCCCCTATTCCTGTATCCCCCCAGTTCCCCCCCCCCCCAAGCCTGTCCCCCTATTCCCACACCCACTTCACATGATTAAATTTAACACCTACCTTTTTAACACAGGCTCAGTTAATCACAAATAAATACAGTTATAAGATGATTAAATTTGGCCCCTACCTTCCATTCAACACAGGCTCAGTTAATCACAAATAAATACAGTTATAAGATGATTAAATTTAACACCTTCCTTTTTAACACAGGCTCATTAAAACACAAATAAATACAGTTATAACATGATTAAATTTGGCCCCTACCTTCCTTTTAAAACAGGCTCATTAAGTCAAAAATAAATACAGTTATAAGATGATTAAACTTAGCCCCTACCTTCCTTTTAACACAGGCTCAGTAAGTCACAAATAAATACAGTTATAACATGATTAAATTTAACACACAACGAAAGGACAAACTTGGGCTTTTCCTCCTCCTCCTACTTCCTCTTCATCCTCCTTCTCCTCCTCCTCTTCCTCCTCCTCCTCCTCCCTACTTCCTCCTCATCCTACTTCTCCTCCTCCTCATCCTTATCACTTCTTACTACTCACACAACGAAAGGACAACTTGGGCTTTTCCTCCTCCTTCTCCTCTTCATTCTCCTCCTCTTCCTCCTCCTCTTCATCCTCCTCCTCCTACTTCCTCCTCCTCCTACTTCCTCCTCCTCCTCATCCTTATCACTTCTTACTACTCACACAACGAAAGGACAAACTTGGGCTTCTGCTGCTCCTTCTCCTCTTCATTCTCCTCCTCTTCCTCCTCATCCTCCTCCTCCTCCTCTTCCTCCATCCTTCTCCTCCTCCTCCTCCTCCTTATCACTTCTTACTACTCACAACAACGAAAGGACAAACTTGGGCTTTTCCTCCTCCTTCTCCTCTTCCTCCTCCTCCTCCTTCTTCTCCTTCTCCTCCTCCTCCTACTTCCTCCTCCTCCTCATCCTTATCACTTCTTACTACTCACACAACGAAAGGACAAACTTGGGCTTCTGCTGCTCCTTCTGCTGTAGCTGTGTTGGTGTTGGTGTGAGGTAGTCATCTGAAGCCAGTAGTGTGTTGAGTACCGATATCACGTGGTCATGTCCCCTGCGGTGTGCCAGGTCCCCGGGTAATATCCCCTTGAGGTCTCCAAGCAGCGGGTCGCCTCCATTGCTCAGTTAGTAGGTGGAGTAGGTTGAGGTGTCCCAGACTGGACGCCTTGTGGACGCTGCTACGACCTTTTCTATTCCTGCACAGGTGGACCACAGAGATGACGCCTGCATTAGTAAATTACTCTTTGGAATAAAAGTTGGAATATAATAATGTGTGTGTGTGTGTGTGTATTTTCCCAGGCTTGTGTGTGTGTGTGTGTGTGTGTGTGTGTGTGTGTGTGTGTGTGTGTGTGTGTGTATTTTCCTAGGCTTGTGTGTGTGTGTGTGTGTTTTCCCAGGCTTGTGTGTGTGTGTGTGTGTGTTTTCCCAGGCTTGTGTGTGTGTGTGTGTGTATTTTCCCAGGCTTGTGTGTGTGTGTGTGTGTATTTTCCCAGGCTTGTGTGTGTGTGTGTGTGTATTTTCCCAGGCTTGTGTGTGTGTGTGTGTGATGTGTATTTTCCTAGGCTTGTGTGTGTGTGTGTGTGTGTGTGTGTGTTTTCCCAGGCATGTGTATGTATGTGTGTGTGTATGTGTGTGTGTGTGTGTGTGTGTGTGTGTGGGTGTGTGTGTGTGTGTGTGTGTGTGTGTGTATTTTCCCAGGCTTGTGTGTGTGTGTGTGTGTGTGTTTTCCCAGGCATGTGTGTGTGTGTGTGTGTGTTTTCCCAGGCATGTGTATGTATGTATGTGTGTGTGTGTGTGTGTGTGTGTATTTTCCCAGGCATGTATGTGTGTGTGTGTGTGTGTGTGTGTTGTGTCATTAA
>JAWQEG010006415.1:7500-10000 GCA_033782935.1 Petrolisthes cinctipes
AGATCTCCTTGCAAAATATCCCTTTAGAATTTCCCATTTTTGCCTCAATAATTCCCTGTTTACTCTTGTTTATTAGGGGGGTGAGGGAGTTAGTGGGACAGGCTTGGGGGGGTGCGGGAATATGGGGACAGGCTTTGGGGTGGGTAGAAAGCCTGTCCCTTATTCCCGCACCCCAAACCCCCCCTCCCTAGCCTGTCCCTCTACTCCAGCACCCCCCATAAACCCCTCCCCCCCAAGCCTGTTCCCCTATTCCCGCACCCCCTTAACATTGACGGTCTCTTTGGTATTTATTTCATCTGGTAGAAATATCCCTGTTTACTCTTGAACAATATTTTTTATAATTTCCTAAAAAAAAAAAAAAAGAGACATTTCCCTGCACCTGGCAACATTGATGGATGGCGTTATTGGAATGAGATATAGAGAATAAAATATATTTATTATTACAGTATATAGAGTCATTTTAATGCATCTCCTATTATCAGAAAAAAATAGCTAATATTATCTATTCATGTGTTAGACTGTGGTAAATAAAAATACAATGATAAAGTAATAATTTAAAGTTATGTTAAAACAAACAAAACACTAAAGTCTTCTAAAAACATCACAACATTCCCTCCTCGACCTCAACACGTATAATAAGAAAGGTGTTATTATTATTATTATTATTATTATTATGTGTTTATTATTTATTAGTAATTGAGCCATATATGTGTGACTATAGTGGCTTTATCATTAATATCAACTTAATTTAACACCAAATAAGGAAGGTAAGGAAGACATAATACATAAAAACATTAAATTAAATTAGTAGGTACAATTTTCTACTCAATTGCCGGTTGGTATTACGATGTTTTATCTTATCTTTTTTACCCATTAATTGATAACATTCTAAGACACTTTTCTTCTATAACATTTCCAAGTTAGAGCATATGTACAGCCACAATCGAATATCCACCAACACTTTCCTTCCTTCCATCGTAGTAAATAAATCAGTATCATATCAAAATATAACCATACAACAACAACACCTTACTTATGTCAACTCAACCCCCTCAATTATTATTATTATGAGGTGCTGCAAAATTATACACGTGTTGTTCTTTATTACCAAGATATTTACTACGATGGAAGGAAAGTGTTGGTGGATATTATTATTATTATTATTATTATTATTATTATTATTATTATTATTATTATGAGGTGCTGCAAAATCATACACGTGTTGTTCTTTATTACCAAGATATTTACTAAGATAAAAGGAAAGTGTTGGTGGATATTTGATTGTGGCTGTACCATTGGCTGCTATGTACCATAAACCAAATAGGGTATGCAGGGTTTTTCAACACATTGTATAGGTATAATAAAAATGGTTTAATTTTTATTATACAACTTACCCTTAAAGTGTGGTGAAAGAATTTTGAAACACCCTGTATAAGCCTGTTATGTGTACATGTGTGGCCAACTGTACATGTAAACCAGAGCCATGGTACTGTACTGTACATATGAGCCGGGATCTAACCTGGGCAAACTACCGGGACCTAACCTGGGCAAACTACCGTGACCTAACCTGGGCAAACTACCGGGACCTAACCTGGGCAAACTACCGTGACCTAACCTGGGCAAACTACCGGGACCTAACCTGGGCAAACTACCGTGAACTAACCTGGGCAAACTACCGGGACCTAACCTGGGCAAACTACCGGGACCTAACCTGGGCAAACTACCGGGAACTAACCTGGGCAAACTACCGGGACCTAACCTGGGCAAACTACCGGGAACTAACCTGGGCAAACTACCGGGACCTAACCTGGGCAAACTACCGGGAAATAATGTGGTGAAGTACCAGGAATTGACCGGGGCAAAATACTGGGACCTAGCCGGATCTGGCAACGCTGCTACAAAACGGCAATAGTCTAGATAAATACCAATATTTTTAAATTATTCTCTTGTAGGTGAATTAGAAGGCTACTGATTCTTCCAAAAAATTATACCACAATATAATAGATGTCCTTGGTGGTATTAAGGGGGACTGGGGGGTGCGGGAATAGGGGGACAGGCTTGGGGTGGGTAGAAAGCCTGTCCCCTATTCCCGCACCCCCCTAACACCCCCCCCCAAGCCTGTCCCCCTATTCCTGCACCCCCTTTAACTTAATTAATGTCTCAAGCTATGGAATTTAATCGTATAGAGACTGTAATAAAAATAAAAATAACCAATCAATATCCACTTTAAATAATAATGATATGTTATTTATTGTTACAGGTGCAGTGGGTTCCTGGTGTCAACAATGATCAGGCTTGTGGTAAGTTGCATCATATTCTAATTAGACCTAGGGGGAAATTTTTTGTTGGTAAATCTGGAATGACTGAATATTCCAAGCAACAGAACACCATTTTTTTTTTTTTTTTTTTTTTTATTATTTTTTTTTTTTGTAAATCTGGAGCAACTGAATCCTCCAAACTATTCCAAGCAACAACAGAACACCATTATTATTATTATTAT
>JAWQEG010006415.1:15000-93760 GCA_033782935.1 Petrolisthes cinctipes
CTCAAAAGAACGAATGAATTGGAAGGAAGAGAAACGAACACAATAACAGCAGCAGTAGTAGTAACCATCTCTCTCTCTCTCTCTCTCTCTCTCTCTCTCTCTCTCAAAAGAACGAATGAATTGGAAGGAAGAGAAACAAACAAAATAACAGCAGCAGCAGCAGCAGTAGTAACCATCTCTCTCTCTCTCTCTCTCTCTCTCTCTCTCTCTCTCTCGACTGGGAATGTGTACAGTAGTTGTATATTTATAGTTATGGCGACCAACTGAGAGATCTACGACATATTTAGAACTAGCTTAATCCACGTGCAGCCTAACCACTGCTACTACTACTACTACTACTACTTATACCCATCCACTTATACCCATCGTCTTCACCAACAAGTTATTATTATTATTATTATTATTATTACAACCAGACGGGAAAGTTTGACAAGAATCTGAATAAAAAAGAACACACACACACACACACACAGAAAGAAAAGCAACGATTAACAACAAGCCGATCGACTTTACAAAACGCCATTGAAAAAAACAAAACAGAAAAAAAAAATTATATATATACATACAAATAAAAGAAAACCAAGAAACAAGAATTATCACATGAAAAAAATAAAAAAATAACTGAAATTAATCACACGAAAATTAGAAATAATAAAAATTAATAATAATAAGAAGAAGAAACCTGAAAATAAATAAATAAATAAATAAGTCCCTCATGATGATTTCGTTGTCTGGAATCGCCACTTTCTTCTACAACTCTCTCTTGGTGCTGTTTATATCGGCACATTTATTTGTAGGTGGAGCAGTAAGCATAATAATATTCTCTTTTCGTACATACCAACACTAATTAATTAAAGGGAGATTATTATTTTGTTGGTGAATGTTGCTGATTCTTCCAAAAAACTATGTACAGTCGTGGTCAATAATAATCATCCACATATGGGTATCTCAAACAATTTACTGTCTAATGTTTTCACGTTCACATAATTTATGATGTTATTGTTTTAAGTAGTGTGTAGCTGCTTGTATTAAATTAAAAGATGGTAGTTAACGTGTGTGTGTGTGTGTGTGTGTTATTGTTTTAAGTAGTGTGTAGCTGCTTGTATTAAATTAAAAGATGGTAGTTAACGTGTGTGTGTGTGTGTGTTATTGTTTTAAGTAGTGCGTAGCTGCTTGTATTAAATTAAAAGATGGTAGTTAACCTATTTATTGGAAAGTTTATCATCTAAGGAACAGAGGGAACCTGTCAAACTCTTACATGAGTTACTCCTATATGGATGATTATATATGACCACGACTGTATGTTGTTTTCTGCTGGTATTGTTAGGAGGAATCAGTAGCCTAACATTATTTTCACCCACCTGATTCCTCCAAAAAACTATATATGTCTGTTGTTTTCTGCTGGTATAGTTAGGAGGAATTAGTAGTAGCCTTCCATTATTTTCACCCACCACCCTTTACAACCCAACCTAACCTTACCCAACCCTACCTTCTAAATAACACTTACAGGGGTATAATATTATGTTATGATGATTTTTACCCTCCTCCCTTTCCAATACAACCCAACCTAACCCTACCCAACCCAGCTCTTAAAATAACACTTACAGGGGTATAATATTATGTTATGATTATTTTTACCCACCTCCCTTTCCAATACAACCCAACCTAACCTAACCCAACCCTACCCAGCTCTTTAAATAACACTTACAGGGGTATAATATTATGTTATGATTATTTTTACCCACCTCCCTTTCCAACCCAACCCTACCCAACCCAGCTCTTTAAATAACACTTACAGGGGTATAATATTATGTTATGATTATTTTTACCCACCTCCCTTTCCAATACAACCCAACCTAACCCTACCCAACCAATCCTACCTTCTAAATAACACTTACAGGGGTATAATATTATGTTGTGATTATTTTTACACACTACCCTTGTCAAAAACCAAACCCTCTCTCTCTATATAACACTTAAAGGAAAATTATATTATGTTATGATGATTTTTTTACCCACTACCTGTTATAGTTATACGTCAATGCAGTGTGTGTGTGTGTGTGTGTGTGTTCTTACCTATTTGTATCTTTACAGGATTGAGTCAAGCTCGTAATGTCTCTTATTTTAAAACACAATTATCATATTTTTCTTTAAAGTTGTGTGTGTGTGTGTGTGTGTGTGTGTGTGTGTGTGTGTGTGGAGCTTCATTCTATTCTTTTTCTCGTCTACGTTTGTGTGTTCTTTACAAAATCATCATCATCATTCTATAATATCCCCCCACGTGGGTACTATTTTCCCCCCAGCGACCTTGCTAGCAGCCTCGTATTGAAAGTTGGCGCCAACACTTGAGTCAGTTAGTTAGTTAGCCTTGCTGGTGATGCTGCTACTGTTAAATGCTTTGTTTTAGGGGGTAAGGGGGAAGCGAGGTAGGGGTGGGAGTGAAGTGGAGTAATGTTAAGTTAGATGTTTTGGCAGACCGTGGTGGTGGTGGTGGTGGTGGGACTAACTAACTGGGCCTGGCTGGCTAGGTTTAGGTAGGTAGGTAGGTCGGTAGGTAGGTAGGGGGTTTAGGTAGGTAGGTAGGTCGTTTTGGCAGACCGTGGTGGTGGTGGTGGGACTAACTAACTGGGCCTGGCTGGCTAGGTTTAGGGGGTTTAGGTAGGTAGGTATGTAGGTAGGTAGGTAGGGGGTTTAGGTAGGTAGGTAGGTCGTTTTGGCAGACCGTGGTGGTGGTGGTGGTGGTGGTGGGACTAACTAACTGGGCCTGGCTGGCTAGGTAGGTAGGTCGGTAGGGGGTTTAGGTAGGTATGTAGGTAGGTGTCTGTTCATTGCTATCTTCGCGGGAGGGCCCCAACAACAATTGAGGCCATGTACCAGGCACCAGTAGGCAGGTTTGGTTGGTTGGGTATAAACGGAGAGTATATTATGCAGTGTAGCCAGAGATATTGTGTCCAGTGTTGTGTTGTGTTGTGTTGTTGGTGGTGGTGGATTTGTAAGGGTGTTGTGGTGGTGGTGGACTTGTAAGGGTGTTGTGGTGGTTGTGGTGGTTGTAGTGGTGGTGGTGGACTGACTTGTAAGGGTGTTGTGTTGTGTTGTAGTGGTGGTGGTAGTGGTGGTGGACTGACTTGTAAGGGTGTTGTGGTGGTTGTGGTGGTTGTAGTGGTGGTGGTGGACTGACTTGTAAGGGCGTTGTGTTGTGTTGTGGTAGTAGTGGTGGTGGACTGACTTGTAAGGGTGTTGTAGTTGTAATGGTGGTGGACTTGTAAGGGTGTTGTTGTAGTAGTTGTGGTGGTGGGTTTGTAAGGGTGTTGTTGTAGTAGTTGTGGTGGTGGGTTCGTAAGGGTGTTGTAGTAGTGGTGGTGGTGGTGGTGGTGGTGGGTGCGTAAAGGTGTAGTAGTGGTTGTAGTTGTGGTGTCATTCATTCAGTACCACCATCATCGTTACTCATATAATACTTTGAAAGGTGTCATTTTTTCCCGCCCTTTCTCAGCCGCCATCTCAAATCAGAATCTAATAAAGTGTAATTTTTCCCACCATCTTTCAGTACGCAAAAAAAAAAAAAAAAAAAAAAAATAATAATAAAATAAAATAAAATAAACTATCCGTGGAGATGACAGACAGCCAATGACGACTTAACCATGTTTGTTTGCCGGGAATTGTTTGTGTGTATGTGTGTGTGTGTTTGGAGGAGGACATGTATAGTGGCATTAATCAATTCAGCTTAACCTGTTGTGTAGCCCAGCCAACTCAGCCCAGCTCAGCCAGCCAGCTTGCCGTCCATCAATCATATGTGTCTGACTGCTGATGCTTTGTAAAGATAGAGATTAAACGTCGCGATACAAAACAATAAATCAATAATATATAAAAATGGCCTCACTACTAGGCTGCATCCAAGCTATTATTCTAGTGGTCTCCTATTTCAGTGTAAGCATAGCATAACCTAACCTAACCTAACCAAAACTAACCTAACCTAACCTAACCAAAACTAACCTAACCTAACCTAACCAAAACTAACCTAACCTACCCTAACCTAAACTAACTTAACCTAACCTAACCTAACCTAACCAAAACTAACCTAACCTATCCTATCCTATCCTATCCTAACCTAACCTAACCTAACCAAACCAAACCAAACCGAACCGAACCAAACCTAACCTAACCTACCCTAACCAAAACTAACCTAACCAAAACTAACCTAACCTACCCTAACCTAACCTAACCAAACCTACCCTAAACTAACCTAACCTAACCTACCCTAACCCAACCTAACCTAACCTACCCTAACCTACCCTATCCTACCCTAACCAAACCTACCCTACCCTAACCTAAATCATAATTACATCTCACTAGAAATTAAGGGGGTGCGGGAATATGGGGACAGGCTTTGTGGGGGGGGGGGTTTAGGGGGGTGCGGGAGTAGGGGGACAGGCTTGGGGGGGGGGGTGGGGTGGGGTTAGGGGGGTGCAGGAATAGGGGACAAGCTTTCTACTCCAAGCCTGTCCCCCTATTCCCGCACCCCCCCCAAGCCTGTCCCCCTATTCCCGCATCCCCCCCAAGCCTGTCCCCCTATTCCCGCACCCCCCCAAGCCTATCCCCGCACCCCCCCCCCAAGCCTGTCCCCCTATTCCCGCACCCCCCCAAGCCTGTCCCCCTATTCCCGCATCCCCCCCCAAGCCTGTCCCCCTATTCCCGCACCCCCCCCCAAGCCTGTCCCCTACTACCGCACCCCCTTAATCACAGAGGGATAGTAGAGGGACAATAGAAGTAATGAAAGTATAATTTAGTTACTATAGTTGAATTGGTACTGCATTTGTGGCTTTGTGTTGTTGTCCTAAAATCCCTGCTGAAGATATTGACTGTCCTATCTCTACCTGTCTCTCTACTAATAATAATATCCACCAACATTTTCCTTCCATCGTGGTAAATATCTTGGTAATAAAGAACAACACGTGTATGATTTTGCAGCACCTCAATAATAATAATAATATCCACCAACACTTTCCTTCCATTGTAGTAAATATATTGGTAATAAAGAACAACACATGTATGATTTTGCAGCACCTCGTAATAATAATTGAGGGGGTTGAGTTAACATAAGGTGTTGTTGTTGTTGTAAGATTATAGTTTGATATGATACTGATTTATTTACTACGATGGAAGGAAAGTGTCGGTGGTTATTAATTTTGATTGTGGCTGTACCTTGACACCCTTGATGGAAAAACTACAAACCCATCGTAAAGGCAGTACACCATCGTTAACACCACTGATATTCTTGCATATGGCTCTGTGGACTGTATGCAAGAGAAATAATGTACTAGATAAGACAGTGACAATGTATCCACAGTACATTTATATATCAGTCTCTCTCAGTACCATTGGCCCTTTCATAATACAGTACCTTGTATATTTTAGTCAGTAGCTTGGTGAAACTTACTCGATACAGTTGAGGTCACATTAGCACCCTCCTGTGTCTCGGAGCCGAATTTCTCCATTAAGGTTCATGGGTGCTGCTTGGAAGATTCATTAGGTGGTACAATACATTATTCTAGTGGTCTCCCATTTCAGTGTATAAGCATTCCTATACCAGCCTGCTTAACCTAACCTAACCAGCATGTTGAGTACTCCATTGAATTATTGACGAGAAAATAAAATGGTTAAAGGCTCCTCGTCACTCGTCGTATTAATTTGAAATACGTTAGGTTTATTATACAACAACAAACCTGGGAAGTTGGAGTAAGGAGGAATTCTTCAGTTAATTAAAATAAAGGATGGAGAATAATGTGCCTGTGTAATGTTTGCTAGTGATCAGATAGACTACATTTTGTCTTTTCTCTCCCTCCTTGTGACTGACAGCTAACGTTTGGCGCTGGGGTGTACGCCGGGATCTACATCACCCAGAACTATGACGTACCACGTGTGGACGAACCAAGCAAGCTGTGGGAGAAGGTGAAGGACTGGGCAGATGCACATAAAAAGAAGGACTAGGGGTCAATTCACAAGATGAGCTTAGTAAAGGTATGCAAGATTCATTCTCACCGGTCGTAATAATCACCCTCTTAGATTCCTAAACCTAAACACGTTAACCTTTAATAAATTAGTTCATTTCCTTTGCCGAGGTTCACCAACTCCATGTAGTTTCAGTTTAAATTTGTTGGTGTAGGCTACAATTCATTTTGTGTTGAAATATATACTTGCCTCGTGTCTTCCCTCTTGACACTCACTGTCTCCGAGACCAGGACAAAAAATTATCAAGATTTCATTAAAACTTAGTTATAACTAACTTCTTGATGACTTCAGAAATGTTGTAAAAAAACAATAACTTCTGTACATTCTGGCTATTTACTCTTCTAAATACTCAAAAATCTTTGTTAACCGGTGTTTGAACTTTACAGGATAAAAGATGAGGACGAGGTTAGCCAACTGTGCCATGATGTCTGTGTACAAATGGGAAGATGATTCCTTCCTCACCATGGACAAAGAAGCAGTACATGTACTACAATTGTAGCCTGCAAAGCAATGACCAATAGTTGAGCCTGTAAACACTTCTTGCAATGTTTACAGATAAATGCTCATAGTCCATTCACTGGTCACTCCATCATTATTCGTTGCATGTTGATATATTGTTAATTTTATTTTTCACAAACTATGTAATAAAATATATAATAAGGTTAAGTGTCAGATGGTCTTGGCTCCAGAATAATAAATTAGAAAATACACATTGATTGTGGGCATCTTCCTACCATTAAAATGTTTGTGGGGAAAAGTAAGGTTGTTCATCCATCCTTCCAGTGTTGATGCCTTACTTCAAACAAGATTCACTCCTTAGTTGGATTGGTCACAGCAGAAGCCACACTGAGTGAAGAGCCCCATTATAACAACTATTCTGGTCACTGTTAGACAGTAAAAGGAAGAAGCAAGAAAAGTGCCCCAAGGTAGATAGACAAGAGAAGAGAGGGTCAATAATTATAATTGTGATGAGATATTACACCAGACAAGAGACGGTCATGAAATCTAACAGTGGTAATCCTCAACAAACTCTGACCAATCAGACTGAAGTGGCAGGTCAGGCATATGTAAACTTAACAACATACGGATACTAATAATACAAAATTACACTGGGTGTAATTTAATGACTTGGTTACAAACAGTCACCCACAAATCATAAGTGAATAACTGAATACTTGCAGTAAAAACACAAGTGCATAAACTAAAGGGACTTAACATCCAAATTCTTTAGAAAATAAATTCTCAATATAATTCAGAAATAAATTACTGTATTTGGAAAATGAATCTGGTTAAGCCAGATTACTTGCCTTAACTTACACAGCCCTACAAGATATATTTTTCCCTTTTTTAACATTTCTTTTTTTATTGGTTGCATATGAAATAATTTACAAATTTTGTACTCCTTACACTCTTGGGGGGATGAAGTTGTGAGTTATAAACACTACACTACTTTCACACACTAGTATTAGTCCATTCAGCACTTTTTGGAGCCAAAGGTGACTCTAGCATCCACCCAGATATGTTTCTCTTCTGTACAAGTGCAACAAACATGAGTCAACATTCGTAAAGCCAACATTATATATGTATAATTATATACTGTATATACATACATATATACACACCTGTATATATTATATCACGTCTATTCTGCATCAGCAGCTTTCAAATCATTGCATATTACACAAGTAAATTTGAGATAGTGCACAGAAAAGGTAGGTTGTTCACTGATCACTGTATACTGGTGTAGTGCTCCACAACTTGTTACACATTGTCTATCCTGATACACTGCAGGATTCAGTAACTATTGTTGTCTGAGCATTAACCGTAGTTCAGTGTAGGTTTCACTATACGAGATCACAATTGTTTTGCTGTGCAGCTGGACAATTTTGGTAGTACACAGTGAGCTGTTGCTAACATTTGGAAGCCACAGTTGGTAGACAGGTAAATTGCCTGGTAGCTCACAAAGCCTCTACTGTGGATTATTAATAAAGGCGTTCCATGGTGAGGAAGCGCCAAGTTATAGTGCTGGACTCTCATATCGCTGATCATCGAAGTTCCCCGCAGGCTGAATCATCGGTGAGTGCCGGCCAAAACGTAGGTTGCTGACTCCACCAATAATGCGTATTCAACACTTCCAACTACCACCCAATGCTCTTCTGAACACGTGGATAAAACAAAAGATAAGCATCGCTTGCCCTACCACTAGCCTACTAGCAATGTGAACTTATTATGTGAGTAAAAATAAGGAAGCAAGTGACACATACTTACCTGTCACTAGGCAAGACCAGAAAAACCTAACACAAAAGCCAATCTTAATCAAATACAAAATGAGATCAACAAGACAATTAACAAGGACCTTCACTTCAAACCCTAAAAACCTAAAGCCTTTAAAGTTAATGGATAAAATCAGGAACACTTAAATAATATAAAACTAAATACAAATATTTTAAATTTTCAGAAGAGCAATGGGTGGTGATGGTACCTGTAAGAGGAAGGAAGGAAACTGGGAAGAGCAAGGAAAGGAGGATCAGGACAGGTCAGGATGGAAAATGCAATGAATGATGCGGATGCAGGGCGGCATAAACAGGCGCGGACAGTAACCTTGGCGTGACGGCGGGAAAGCGTGCTGTGTCTTGTATGGTTCATGTTTTATCATCGTCTCACACTGGGGGGGCGGGACGGTGAGGGACAAACCCCATCCCGTTCATCCCCCCGATCCTGGATGCCCAATGTGGTGTCCTGTGTTGTTGTTGTTGTTGTTGTTGTTGGATGCCTTGCCCCGGCGGTGGTGTAGGGTGGTGTGTGTGATGGCCGTGGGACTCTCAGCTGCGGGACCTGGACCTGGTACGTGTCCGGCTCCGTCTCCGTGACCTGCGTGGTGAGTCCCGGCTCAGAGACCTACGACTCCTGCCTGCCGGGGACCTGAGGGGGACAGTCAACAACTTTACATACACATAGTGGCTTTCCTCTCCTCCTTACACCTCACACAACTTTACACAACCACAATAAAATACTTGCAATATTTTGTACTATTCACTATCCAAAGACAATTTTTTACATTAAGAATTGGGGTTTATATCAGTGTCACAAATTTGTCACTTTCCTAGTTGATTACATATACATATAAGAAACAGAAATGGACCAAACGCAAGAACTTGGGTTAACAATGACAAGGGTGATTGAGGGTCATATACAAAACCATTAGTTGTGTTAATTAATGATGGTGTGGTACCGGTACGATGACTCTGTTGTTGTTGTTGTTGTTTGTCTAAGTAGTTGTTATCGTTGTTGAAGTTCCTTAAGCTGTCTGGCCGAACAGCCCCGTGTCTAAGTAGTTGTAGTACCCTAGTCAATACCATGAATGTTCTTGTATACAACCCACAATGTCAATGTTAGACTGACCTTCGTGGTGATTTTCCTGCTGATGACCTCTTCCCTGCTGGTGACCTCCGTGGTGACCTCCGTGATGGTGCTGGGGACCGACTGTCTCCCCGCCGTCGTGATCGTGACCGAGACCGTGAGGCCCGGCGTGCGTTCCTCTCCTTCTCCCTCTCTCGTTCTCTCTCCTTCTCCCTTTCCCTCTCCTTCTCCCTCTCTCGTTCCCGCTCCTTCCTACGCTCGGCTCTGACGCGTTCCCATTCGGCATCTTGCTTTTCCCTCGCTGCCTTCATTTCTGCCTGTCGTCTCTCCACCTCGGCCATCTTAATACGACGTTGAGCCTCCTTTTCCGCAATCTGGTGTATAAATATATCCAGACATAAATATCTACAACCAAAATGTTTACCTACTACCAATATTCATCAACTATGGATTTACCAACTACCAATATTCATCAAGTATGGATTTACCTACTACCAATATTCATCAACTATGGATTTACCTACTACCAATATTCATCAACTATGGATTTATCTACTACCAATATTCATCAACTATGGATTTACCTACTACCAATATTCATCAACTATGGATTTATCTACTACCAATATTCATCAACTATGGATTTACCTACTACCAATATTCATCAACTATGGATTTACCTACTACCAATATTCATCAACTATGGATTTACCTACTACCAATATTCATCAACTATGGATTTACCTACTACCAATATTCCCTCACCCCCCCACACACAGACCCACCCAATAAAAAAACCTGCACCCCCCCTCCCCAAGCCTGTCCCACCCCAATTCCCGCACCCCCTATAAAAGTTAATTTGAACTACCGTATACTCAAAATATTGTAAATAATCGTTGAGGGTTATCCGAGCAGTATTTATTCCGTCTCCTTCAGTATTTATTCCGTTTCCTTCAGTATTTATTCCGTCTCCTTCAGTATTTATTCCGTCTCCTTCAGTATTTATTCCGTCTCCTTCAGTATTTATTCCGTCTCCTTCAGTATTTATTCCGTCTCCTTCAGTATTTATTCCGTTTCCTTCAGTATTTATTCCGTCTCCTGCAGTATTTATTCCGTCTCCTTCAGTATTTATTCCGTCTCCTTCAGTATTTATTCCGTCTCCTTCCCCTCCGTGTTCCTTCCTAGTATAACCATCCATCGTCTTACCTGTTCAGCAGTGAGTGGAAGCCAGTAGATTGCAGGTGTGGCTTTGGTTTTTATGAAGAGGTCGTCTAGCATCTTTGGGGGCGGCTCTTCCACCTTCTTCTCTTGTTCTGCTGTTGATATGACGATACATATATTACCATTCCAAAATATATTACCATCCCAAAATACATTATTAACCATCCCAAAATACATCCCAAAATATATTATTAACCATTTCAAAATACATTACCATCCCCAAATACATCCCAAAATATATTACCATTCCAAAAAATATTACCATCCCAAAATATATTACCATTACAAAATACATCCCAAAATATATTACGATTCCAAAATATATTACCATTCCAAAATACATCCCAAAATATATTACCATTCCAAAATATATTTACATCCCAAAATATATTACCATCCCAAAATATATTACCATTCCAAAATATATTGGGGGGGGTGGGGGGGTGTTAGGGGGGTGCGGGAATAGGGGACAGGCTTTCTACCCGCCAACAACCACACGCCTGTCCCCCTATTCCCGCACCCCCCCCCCCAAACCTGTCCCCTACTACCGCACCCTCCCCAAACCTGTCCCCTACTCCCGCACCCCCTCCCCAAACCTGTCCCCTACTCCCCCCCCCAAGCCTGTCCCCCTACTCCCACCCCCCCCCCAAACCTGTCCCCCTATTCCTGCACCCCCCCCCCAAACCTGTCCCCTACTCCCGCACCCCCCCCCCAAACCTGTCCCCTACTCCCGCACCCCCCCCCCCCAAACCTGTCCCCTACTCCCGCACCCCCCCCCCCAAACCTGTCCCCTACTCCCGCACCTCCCTTAAGACTACGGGTCCTAACTAACTAACTAACTAACTAACTAACCTCTGGGTGTTGGTGAGTGTTGTGATTTGTGTTGTTCTTTGAGACGTTCTTCTTCGCGTTCCCTGCGGAGGCGTTCTCGTTCTCGTTCTCGCTCCCCTGGTGACCTCTCTCCGATTTTGGCCAGGTCCCATTCTCGTACCGGACCCTCGCGCTGGTACGAGAGAAGTTAAGGGGGTCATATATTTACTTAAGGGGTTGCGGGAATAGGGGGACAGGCTTGGGGGTGGGTGGGTTTAGGGGGACAGGCATGGGGGTGGGTGGGTTTAGGGGGACAGGCTTGGGGGGGGGGGTTTAGGTGGGTATGGGAGTAGGAAACAGGCTCGGGGGGGTTTTGGGGGGTGCAGGAGTAGGAAACAGGCTTGGGGGGGTTTTGGGGGGTGCAGGAGTAGGGGACAAGCTTAAGGGGTGGGTGCGGGAGTAGGGGGACAGGCTTGGGGGGTGGGGGGGAATAGGGGACAGGCTTTCTACCCACCCCTTAAGCCTATCCTCCTATTCCCGCACCCCCCCCCCAAGCCTGTTCCCCTACTCCCGCACCCTCCCCCCCAAGCCTGTCCCCCTACTCCCGCACCCCCTTAAGACAACCTGGGGGGGGGGGGGGGGGTCTACCGGTTCCTCCAAACAAACGGTGCCAGAAAACAAATGACTACCTGAGTTGACGAGGTAATCAATTTTTGTCAAACTGGAGGACAACTGAGAAGATACATTGTTCATTCCAAATACTTTAAATATTTACAGACAGGTCAGGAAATGCATACACTCCTTCACACTATTGTATCATTATTGGGGACTCTGTGTGTGTGTGTGTGTGTGTGTGTGTGTGTGTGTGTGTGTGTGTGTGTGTGTGTGAGTGAGTGAGTGAGTGAGTGAGTGAGTGAGTGAGTGAGTGAGTGAGTGAGTGAGTGTGTGTGCGTGTGTGTGTGTGTGGTGTGTGTGTGTGTGTGTGTGTGTGAAGTGTGTGTGTGTGAGTGTGTGTGTGAAGTGTGTGTGTGTGATTGAGTGAGTGCGTGCGTTTTTTTTTTTTTTTTTTTTTTTTTTTTTTTTTTTTTTTTACTTGCCTTCCATCGGTCGTCTCTTCTCTCATCTGTAACTTTGGCTTGTGGTGGGGAGAACTCTTCTATTTTCTTCTTCATTTCAGCCTGCAATTATCAAATTTTACATCAGCAGGGAGAATGCTTACCTACCTACCTATGTACGGTATATGATTACATGGCCAAAACTTTATCAAATTCAGTACTGGATGTGGATAATTTCACACTGAACTTTGAATTATGAGAATATGAGTTTTAAATATCTGAAATATACAGCTGGCCAAAATCTAAATATGGGCTTTCAGATGCGTGTGTACTTAGACTGGAGCTCTGGTGAATAAAACTATAATTTCATAGATTGAACTTATGCACTTCTACCAATCAAACTCAAACGATAATTTATACATAAGACTTACCTCAGTGGAGAAGTCAACAAATAGTTTCTTGGGGTTGGATACAGGCCACTGCACTCCATGAAGAGCCATCCTTGTTTCCAATGCCTGATCCTCGGTTTCATACTGCAAGAACCAAGAGGGAATATTATCATTAATGGTTCTGCAATCAGCCTGAACCAGAAAAACAGATGAACATGTATTAAGGGACCCTGTAATTGTGTATATAAGACCTGGTGGCTTTTGATTCCTCCTGACTATGCCAGGAAACAAGATCCTTTAAGGTGGTAATTCTTTTTTGATACATTGGAGTGTCTTGATTCCTCCAAAGTATGCCAGGAAACAAGACCAGATGAGCAAAAATAATGGTGTTTTGTTGCTTGGAATAGTTTGGAGGATTCAGTTGCTCCAAATTTACCAACACCAAATTTCCTCCTTAAGTAGGTTGTGTTTTGTGGTAATATTTGAAGGACTCATTTCTATCTATCTATAGCTCCGACGCCTCGTTCCCTACGGGAACTCCCCCCAAGGGGGTGGCCACGGCAGAAGTGTCTCCAGTTCTCCCTGTTCCAACACTCCCTCCTTACTTGTTCAAGCCCTCCTCTGCCCCTAATGTTTCTCTCCTTTACATACTCTTCCACTCTGTTCTGCCATCTAACCGGTGGTCTGCCTCTCACACTTTCACTTCCATACACCTTCTTTACGAACTCCTCACCTTGCATTCTCTCCACATGTCCAAACCATCTTATTGTATCACGTTTCACTCTCTCAACCACTCCACATTCAATACCAATTGCTTTCTCACTCATACCACATCTCTCATATACTCTCATTACTTTCTCCATCCCATCTAGTAAGTCCACATGCTCCTCTCAAGTAACTCATTTCCACAGCACCTATTCTAGACTGATGAGCCCTACTCCATGTCCATGTCTCCGACGCATATGTCAGTGTTGGCAGGATTATACTATTTCGTAGTCCCCTTTTCACTTCCATACTCACACTTCTACCCTTCATAATCCTCCCCAGTGATCCTATGACCTGTCTACCCTTCACTGCTCTCTCCCTAATTTCTCCTTCCATACTTCCATGTTTACACATAACTGCACCCAGGTACTTAAACTCCTTCATTTATCTCCAATTTTCTGACTACATCACAGGGTCCCTTAAATTGTAGCCAAAGCAGTACTATCTGGAGACACATCACCAAAGCTCACCATGGCTAGACAAGTGGATTTGATGTTGTCGAGCCAGAAGCCGCCTTCAACCAGACGTCCAGTACGAAGCAACAGTTCCCTCAGCTGGTTGGGTGTGAAGGGACGCACCAAGTTCCAGATGACCACCACCCGAGACGGAGGGTTGCGGGCCGATGGAATGGCTGGCTTGCTGGGGGCCGGGGCGGGGCCTTCGTACACGTGAATCTTACGTGCCGGCTCTGTTGAAGATACCATTCAGTGAGTTACAGTAGAGCCTCGATATACAGTCGCGGTCAAAAATAATCATCCATATAGGAGTAACTCACGTAAAATTTTGACAGCTTCTTTCTGTTCCTTAGCTGATAAACTTTCCAATAAATAGGTTAACTACCATCTATTAATTTACTACAAGCAGCTATGCACTACTTAAAACAATAACATCATATATGAAGGTGAAAACATTAGACAGTAAATTGTTTGAGATACCCATATGTAGATGATTATTATTGACCGCGACTGTACAATACATAAATCCTTGTATCTACTATTGCTTCATTTTACACTCCTGTCATTCATTCATTCATTGAGACCACCAAATGTTTACCAGGCTTCTGTTAATGATCCTGTATTAAAAATTATATATTATAATTATCAAGGTACTATTTTAAGGTTAGACAAATGAGAGGAGATACTCACTCTGATCTGGACTCTTAGATCGACGGCGCTGCTTGCCTGACGAGACTGGTGTGGCCTCCCTCACCTTCCTTTCTGTCTTACGGTCCTCCTCGGCGGTAACCTCTCCTTCCTCCCTCTTGCCTCCACCACCTGGGGACGGAGATGTGGTGCTGTCTGGGGCCGGGTGTCCCCCCTCGCCCCCATCACTCGCCTCGCCAGATTCTGCCTCGGAGTCTTCATCACCCATATGCACTTCAGAAGCAGAGAGCGGCTTCACGTCTGGGATGATGGTCTGCAAACATTTTACATTATATTTTTTTTTTCTTTTTTTTTTTCCATTTTCATTCGTTCGGACCGTCTGCAACATTTTAGATTATACTTTTTTTTCCCCCTCCCCCATTCGTTTGGACTGTCTGCAAATATTTTCAATGTATTTTATATGTATATCAATTTCCCATTTTTCGGACTGTCTGCAAATATTTTCAATGTATTTTATATGTATCAATTTTCGTTCACACACCCATACGCCCAATGTAGAATTAGCGTTTTCTGTACATATTCACAGAACACAGTTAATACATACCCATAAGAGAATTACTGTACTATATATCAATGCTCTACACGTACAAGTTCTAGTTATAAACAATGTCTTTCAACCTTTCATCAAACGCACACAAAAATATTAACAACAACAAAATTAAACTAGAGACCTATCTAAAATAAACCAATAATATTATTAAGTATAAAAATAAACCAGCATATTTAAAATGAACCTGCCCTGCCATACCTTGAGTGAAGCAACAATATTATTAAGTACAAAAATAAACCGCATATTAAAAGTGAATGTATCCAGCCATACTTTTGAGTGAAGCAATAATATTATAAAGAACAGTGTAAATTGGCATATTAAAAGTGAATGTACCCAACCAATATTATCATAAAGTACAAAGTAAATTGGCATATCAAAAGTGAATGTACCCAACCCTACCTTGAGTGAAGCAATAATATCAAGTACAAAAATAAACCGTATATTAAAAGTGAATGTACCCAGCCCTACCTTGAGTGAAGCAATAATATCAAGTACAAAAATAAACCGTATATTAAAAGTGAATGTACCCAGCCCTACCTTGAGTGAGGCCGAGGATATATCAAGGGATGGTTTGTGTGTGGAGCTGCTTGCCCATCTGCGTTTCTTGGGTTGACTGTCGCCTCCTTGGACAGCCTCGGTGGTGGTGGTGGTCTCTCCTCGCTCAAGTTGATCTTCGTCCCGGGATCGTCCTCGGCTCAGGCTCACTAGAAGCAGATGATACGAGTGGTTATTCTTATTTGGTTCACTAAATCAAATCACTGAGTAAATTACCATACAATTATATATTTAAGAGGATGGTGAGAGAGAAGAAAATCAAAAGAATGTTGTCAGTGTGATAATTAAGAAAGGAGGTAATATTATCTAACATAGCCTCACCTTTTCTGACAGATTTGAAGGTAGAATAATCGATGGAAACAGCAGGTGTCTCTTTCTTCTTCTTCCCCTCCTCTTCCTCTTCGTGTTGTCTATTGCTCTCCTCACCTGTCTTGGGAACCTTAGTTTTGGGTGACCTGTAGATTACACATAACAATATATTAATAAAATTATAAAGGTGTATTTCAGGTAATGTTTGTATCTGCGGCACCTTAGTTTTAGGTGACCTGTTGATTACACGTAACAATATATTTATAAAATCATAATGGTGTATTTCAGGTAATATTTGTATGTTTATTTGTTTTAGTGCTCAGTACACTCACAGCTTCACTCAAAATTTTGTATCTATAGATTATCATATCCAGACAAAATAAACTTTAATGATGAAATAATTATCAAACTAACTTAAGGGGACATTCTCTTACTGATAAATTGAGCTACCAGAAAACAAATGACCTCAATGGTGGTTAGGGAGGTGCAGGAATAGGGGACAGGCTTTCTACCCACCCCAAGCCTGTCCCCTATTCCCTAAGTGATTTGCATTGTGGTATAGTTTGGAGGAATCAGAGACCTTCGTATTCACCAACAAAAGAATGTATGTACCCTTCCTTAACCCATGTGATGTAGTCTGAATATTGGAGTAAACGAGTCCTTCAAATATTGCCACGAAACACACACACCTATATGGAAGGAGCTTGTTTGTTTTGTGGCATGGTCAGGAGGAATCAGAAGCCTCCAATTTTTATACACGACTACAGGGTCCTTAAGGGGGTGCGGGAATAGGGGGACAGGCTTGGGGGGGGGGGTGCGGGAATAGGGGACAGGCTTTCTACCCACCCAGAGCTTGTCCCCCTATTCCCGCACCCCCCCAAGCCTGTCCCCTATTCCCGCACCCCCCCAAGCCTGTCCCCTATTCCCGCACCCCCCGAGTCCCCCCCCCCCCAATCCTGTCCCCTACTCCTGCACCCCCTTAATTATAAAATAAGTAGTTTCTAACCTTGATCTGGAGTGAGAATGACGGGTCTTCTTTGCCTTTTCACCTCCGGCTTCTATTTCCTTTCTCTCATCTTCTCTGCTTTTCCTTCCTTCCCTTTTCCGTGCGTCACTTGACCTTCTGTACCTCTTCCTTGAGCGTGACCTTGAACGGCTGGAGGACGAGGAATCTGATGACGAGGATGAAGAGGAGGAGGACGAGTCTCTCCTCTTCTTCTGGACCGGAGAGTGAGATATACCTCTGGGGAATGTAAACAAACCATCAACAAAACTAATTAATCAAACGCACACAAAAATATTAACAACAACAAAATTAAACTAGAGACATATTTAAAATGAACCTGCCCTGCCATACCTTGAGTGAAGCAATAATATTATTAAGTATAAAAGTAAACTGCATATCAAAAGTGAATGTATCCAGCCATACTTTTAAGTGAAGCAATAATATTATAAAGAACAGTGTAAATTGGCATATTAAAAGTGAATGTACCCAACCAATATTATTATAAAGTACAAAATAAATTGGCATATTAAAAGTGAATGTACCCAACCAATATTATCATAAAGTACAAAACAAATCGGCATATTAATACACTTTTTGGTGGTACAGTTGGCCACACATGAAGCTGGTATATATGGCTTGTTACTTGTGAGGTGCATGGCTACAAAAGAAAGGAAAGTGGGGAAAAAAAAAAAAAAAAAAAAAAAAAAAAAAAAAAAATTGTAGTTTCTTGATAGGCAGACAGTATAAAATATTATTACTTTCTGCATGTCGACAAACTATATCTTTTGGTTGCTCACTTCCCTTCCTGTTGTAGGTATCTCACAAGTAGCGAGGCGTACCAGCTTCATGTGTGGCCAACTGTACATTGTATTGCCTTGATTCCTCCAAAGTATGTCGGGTAACGGGACCAATGAATAAAATTTAATATACTGTACTGGCATCCTGTTTTTACAAAGGATTACAACAGGACCAATGAATAAATATACTGTACTGGTATCCTATTTTTACAAAGGATTACAAAAGGACATTCAAACAGCAACAAACCTATGTACTGGTCCTTTCAAGGCTGCCTGAGTTTGCTATTCTATCTAACCTACAAGGGTAAGGAAAAGAATATAGTATAGAAGAAGAAGGCTCCTCCGCTGTTGCTTGGATGGATTAGTTTGTTTATAGAGGAATTGGTTACACCACACTTACCAAAAGCAACGCTGTACTATAAACAAACTCACTTCAAAAACAAATGATAAAAAAATGAGATGACATCCTTCTACCAAGCACTTCACTCTATGTATGACCTCTGTGTTAGGGGGTGCGGGAGTAGGGGGACAGGCTTGGGAGGGGTTTAGGGGTGTGCGGGAGTAGGGGGAAAGGCTGGGGGGGGGGGGAATAGGGGACAGGCTTGGGAGGGGTTTAGGGGTGTGCGGGGGTTTTTGGTGGGTGTGGGAGTAGGGGGACAGGCTGGGGGGGGGGGGGGTGCGGGAATAGGAGACAGGCTTTCTACACCCCCAGCCTGTCCCCCTATTCCCTGGGAACGGCTTCGGTCACATGGGCTAAGTTATAGTCAGTAATAATAAAAAAATAATAATAAATAATAATAAAAATAAATAAAAATAAAAAATAATAAAAAATAATAATAATAATAACTACAAAGCAAAGAAAACATGGGCTAAGTTATAGTCAGTAATAATAATAATAATATTTAATAATAATAATAATAATATTTAATAACGATGATAATAATAATAATAATAACGATAATAATAATAATAATAACAATAATAACAATAATAATAATAATAACAATAATAATAATAATAATAATGTGTAAATACTTTGTTTGTTACCTGTTTTCCGGAGACCTGCCACCACTCTTCTTGCTAGCCTTCTCTCTATCTCTGCTGTTCCTTCCTTCCTCATTGACTGCTTCTTCTTCGTCCTTGTCCTTCTCCTTCCCTCCTCCCTCCTCTTTCCTCTCCACGGCGACTTTGACTTCATTCCTGGTGAGGCGAGGGCGGCTCCTTGTCTTCTCCTGTTCTCTCTTCCTTTCCTCTTCTCTCCTTCTCCTCTTTTCTGGGCTACTCTCTCTCTTCACATCTTCCTTACTTTTCTTCTTCTTCTCTGGACTGGTGTCTTCCTTCTTTCTCTTCTCTGGACTGCTGCTATCTTCTTTCTTCCTATCATCCTTCTTCTTCCTCCTGTCAGGGCTGTGGTCCCTCTTTCTTCTCCTATCAGGACTGGACTCTTCCCTTCTCCTCCTCCTTTCTGGGCTGCTTTCCTCCCTTTTCTTCTTTCTCTCTGGACTGGAATCGTCTCTCTTCTTCCTGCGGTCTTGGCTCGAGTCGTCTCTCTTGCTACTCTTACCAGAAGTGCTGTCCTTCCTCTTATCATCGTCCTTATCCTTGTTGTTCTTCCGAGGACTGGGTGATCTTGAGCTGCTTGATGACCTGTACATGACAATTTTAATGACATTATATTATTACTCATCATCATAAACACACTATTTCATTATTTCTTACAAGGGAATTTCAATGACATTATATTATTACACATCATCATAAACAAACTATTTCATTATTTCTTACAAGGGAATTTCAATGACATTATATTATTACACATCATCATAAACAAACTATTTCATTATTTCTTACAAGGGAATTTTAGCCAACCTTACATACCATCATCTTCATAAACAAACTATTTCATTATTTCTTACAAGGGAATTTCAATGACATTTTAATACTAGCCAACCTTAAATACTATCACCTTCATAAACCAAGTTGTTATTACACTTACCGACTTGATGACCTTTCCTTTCTAGTTTTCTGTTCTAAGAGTTTGAGTTTCTCCTCGACCTTCCTCATTTCATTCCTCAGTAGTTTGGGTCTATCTGACGAGTCTTTTCCTTTCCTCTCTTCATCATCATCGTCATCATCATCACTGCTTTCATCCTTTCCATCTTCTCCTCCTTCGTTTTCCTTTGTCTCCTTTTTGTCTTCCTCTTTGTGTGTCGCCTCCTCTTCCTTCTCGGGTTTATTCCCATACTTTTTCTTCTGAGATAATTCATGTTGGTTTTCTTCATCTTTGTTTGTGGGTGATGATGACTTTCCTCCTTCTCCTTGTTCTTCTTCTTTTTTCTCCACTTTGTTTTCTGTCTTTCTTTGGACTTGGACATCACCTGTTTTTTCCTCTTTTTGTTCCTTCTTATCATGATCAGTTGTCTTTTTAGGAGTCTCAGTCTGGCTTTCATTCAGCTCTTGGATACTCTCAAGGGTTTTAGTTTTGCTGGGTTGTACATCACACCCACCACCATCCTCCTCAGAATCTTCTCCCTGGCTCCTGCTTGAGATTGTCCTTCTTCGGGTTGACCTACGGAGAGGTGAGCGAGTGCCGTCTTCATCGTCCTCCACGCTGGATGCCCGTGAACTGCGTCGAGTGCGTCGAGTTTTGGCCTTGTGTTCCTCCTCCTCTTCCTCCTGGTCACTACTCTGGCTTCCTCTTCCTCGGGTTGTTCTCTTCATCCTGCTGCCTAGATCAGGTACGGCACTCTTCTCAACACTTCTGCTGCGAGTGCTCCTTCTCAATTGCCTGGGGGTCTCTGGTTGCTCATTTTCTTCCTCTTGATTCTCTAAAATCTTTTGTTGTTTGAGATCTCCATTGCTACTTTCCTCACAGATGGTCTTAGTGGTGGTGGTGGTGGTGGTGGTGCGTCTAGGTCTGCCAGGCGTGGCTTCGTCCTCTACCTGGCTTCCTGTCTCCTCACTAGTCTTCTTGTCTTGGACTGGCACCTCACTCTCCTCCTTCACTTCAGTCTTCCTGCGTCGTGCCATCTGGAAAAAAATAAAATATATATTTGTATATTCATTACAAGTCAAACAGTGAATCTGATTAATTTTTAATGAACAGCTCCTCACCTATTCCAGTATATCAAATGATAACAATTTATCATTAATTCACTAGCATCACTAGTGCAAAAGTATATATAAAAAAAAAAAAAACAGATTCTCAACCCAATTTCATTCTAAAATTCATTCATTATCTCTGTGCCTAGCAACTAAGCTAATACTTTCCAATAATGAGTTGTGTATGATATTGACACTGTGCAAGAAAAAGCAGTGAAGGAGTACAGAGGCCAGAGGCTGGGCTAACTAACTTAGATCATTTATTGGTGGGGGAAGAGGCAAGGTTTCTTCACATACCTCAGCTAGTGGATTTAAATACGAGGTCTTGCTCTTCTCCCCTTCCTTGATAGTGTCCTGCTTCTTGTCTTGTCCTTTTACCATGAACCTCTCTGCCTGCTGTTTATTCTGCCAATATCTTCCCAGTTGACTGTTGACAGGTGGGATACGTGGCTCTGGCAGGGGAATGTCTGATACTGATATGGGAAAGTTGGTGGTGGTGGTTGTGTAGGTGTGTGTTTGTGGAGTGTTGGCTGCAGGATTTGTTGACAATTGTTCACTGGCTATTTTGGTGTCCTCTTTCTTACTTAGTGAACTTCGGCTGGGTAGTTTAGGCGTTTCGTTTTGTATGACAACACCGTGCGACAGCTTTTTGGATGGCACAAATTCAATTTTAGGAATACCACTAGTGAATGGACCAAACACAGGGTTAGTTGAAAATACACTAAAGCTTGATTTACCTCGAGCCTCAGATGTCACTGGTATACTTGATGCTGGTTTGACTACAGATGTATTAGCTGGCAACTGTATTTCATCTAAAGGAGTTATTGGTACACTGACCAAGGATTCTGTTGTACTTCCAGTGGTCAATGGACTTTCTCCTTGATTCTTAACAAGGCACGTATCTGGCTGTTGAGTACTTGAGGAAACTATGTTTTCCCTAAACTTCTCTACAGAACACAGGGGTTGGCTCTCTCTAATGAAATGGCTGCCAGTAGACTTTTCTTTTACTTTGCTTTGGTCTTTCTCAGGACCAAACTTCTGTGTGTACAGAATACTTCCAATGCTAGAGGTTTTAAATGACTCTCTTCTAGATTCTGGCTCGTGCTTTCCAATTACACTCTGAAGATTGGCCACCAAGGTGTTACTCTTCTGTTCTTCTACCTTTGGATGGGTAACACTTCTCTCTTTTGTCTCTTCACTTACACTATATCTGTAGCCTTCTGCTTGTGGGAATTTAGCTTGTCTTTCTTCCTGTTTTGGTTGTACTATACGTGATTTTGGACAGTCAAAACTGATTGAATCTCTAACCACTTGGCCAATAGCAGGTACAACAGGCTTGTTACTGTTTACGTTTGATTCCCTGTTATCAGGCTGAGAGAATATATTACTGCTATTTGAAGGTAAGGTGAATGTTTTCAAAGGAAACTGTATGCCAGACTGATGTGAAGCTACAGGGTCTGTTGTTGATTTCTTTGAAGGTGTTCCAGGGCTTGTGTCTTTACCAGGATGCTCTATAGATGAGGCACCGTGTAAATCTCTAGTTTCTTTAACAACTAAACTTTTACTTTCTCCTGTGGTTTCAATTAATTCCTTGGTATTTGATGGTGTGGTCTCAGATAATTCTTTGGTCTTGACTGGTGATGTAGTCTTGACAATAGAATCCTTAGTCTTTGTTAATGATTGGGTTTCAGCTGGATCCTTTTCACTCTTTACTGTTGACTCACCTGTGACTTTTGTGGCCTTAAGTGATTCCTTGGCTATTACTAATGGCACCTCAGTGGACTCTTTTTCACTTTTTGTTGTTGTTGTTGTTGTTGATGATGATGATGTCCCAAATGACCCACTCTCAGACTTCGATAGGGTTTCACTAGGCTTCCTACCTTCTGTAAGTGATGGAGACTTGGTAGACTCTTTCTTGACCTCTGCTTGTGATAATGTTTCAGTTGGTACCTTGGTTTCTCCTGTTGTGTTGTTCGATGACACCACAACAAGTGATAATTTCTCCTGTGTCTTTGCTGGTGACGAAGATAAATCAGACTCTTTCTCCTCACTCTTTACCGACGATAATGATGATGCTGGTAGTGAGGAGGATTCGATTGCTCTGGGTAGACTTGCAGTAGACTCTTTTGTTGTTGTTGTTGTTGTTGTTAATGGCTCTTGCTTTGTGTTTAATGTTGTTGTTTCAATGGCCTCTAGCTTGGTCCTCTGTAGTGTTGTCTCGAGTGCCTTCTTGGTTCTGGATAATGTGGTTTCTATTGCCTCCTTGTTGGTTTGTGATGGTGTGGACTCTTGCTTTGTCTCTATAGCTTCCTGTTTGGCCTTTGGTGGTGGTGGTGGTTGTGGTGCTGCTGCTGTTGTTGTTGTTGTTGTAGATTCACTAGATTCTTGCGGCTTGATCTGTACTACTGCCTCTCGACTAGTTTTCAATAATAATGTTGTTGTGGTTTCTGCTGACTCCTGACTACTTTCTACAACTTCCTGCTTGGTTTTGGGTACTGTAGTTCCACTTGACTCTTGCCTGGTTGCTACTGCTTCCTGCTTAGTCTGTGATACAGTTTCTAATATTTCCTTGTTTTTTGATAATGTTTCTACTGCCTTTTGTTTATTAGTCTTAGACTCTTGAGGAGTGATGTCACCTGTTTCTTGTTTAGTCTTAGGTAATGTAGTTTGTAAAGACTCTTCCCTTTCAGCTGATTGTTGTTCAGTCTTTGCTAAAAATGATGGTTTAGCAGAGTCTTGTTTGGTCTTGGTTGATGAACTGACCTCAACAGACACTTGCTCTGTCTTGGGTAATGTAACTTCTGTACGTTCTTGCTTAGACTTTGCTAACAGTGACAGCTGAGGAGTAACTTGTTTACTCTCATCAGGTAACCTTTGCTTGGTCTTGTCTACAACTGATGCCTCAACTGATTTAGCTTTTGATACAGGAAATACAGATTCTTCCTTGGTCTTACCGAGTAATGTGGTTGTTGGAGTTGTAACTTGTTCTGGCCTTGAAGATGGAGTCTCAGTTAACTCCTCCTTTGGTAGTATTAACAATGTTTTCTCCTTGGTTTGTGATGATACCAAGGTCTCTGTTACCTCTTTCTTGGTTTCTACAGATGATGATGATGGTGTCTTTACTGACTCGTTTTTAGACTTTTCTGGTGTTAGGGTTTCACTCAACTCATTGGGTTTTGTTGGAGTTTTAAGCTTGGTCTGTGTAATCTCCTCCTCCTTAGTCTTTACTGATGAAGTGTGAGTGGAATCCTTGGTTTTTGTTGATGGGGTTCCTCCTACCGACTCTCCCTTAATCACTGGTGGTGTTGATTTGGGTTGTCCCGTACCTGTGGTTAATGTAGTCTCAGCAGTTGATTCCTTAGTTTGTACCGACTCTTCCTTGGCTTTTACTAACTGGCAGATCTTTATTGATGATGATGATGATGTCAAACTTGAATCTCCCTTGGTCTTTTTTGTTGCTGGGGTCTCTCTAACTTCCTCGGTCTTTACTGCTGAAGGCGTCTCTTTCGGGACTCTTGTTGTTGAAGGGGTCTCACTTGCTTCTTCCTTGACCTTTGATGAGTAGATGGATTCGTTGGTCTTTGCCAATGATGAAGTCTCTGTTGTTGATTTTCCCTTGGTGGTGTTTATCAATGATGTGAGCTCTGTCGATTCTTTGACCTCAACTGATGAGGTCTTTGGAGATTCTTTGGTTGGTGTGGATGATGATGGAGTCTCTCTCAACTCTTTCTTAACGTTTGATAATGATGGAGTGGTAGTTTCAGTTACCTCCTTTTTAGTCTTTATAAATGAGCTCTCACCTGAACCCTTAGTCTTTGTTGAGTGGGTTTCAATCACCTCTTCCTTGGTCTTTGTTTGTGTTGGGGTTTCACTTGCCCCTTCGACCTTTAATATTGGGGTTTCAGGAGTTTCTTTTGGCTTTGTTGACGGGGTGTTGGTAGATTCTTCTCGAGCCTCTGATGTCGAGGAAACTTTTAACTCTTTAGCTTTTATTAATATTGTTGGAGTATCAGTAATCTCTTTTTTGTTTATAACCGATACTCGAGTTTCAGAGGAATCCTTGGTTTGGTGTGCCTCTTCTTTAATATCCGACAATGGAGTGTCGGTTAATTTTTTCTGAGTTGTAATAGATGATGGAGTATCAGTTAATTTTTTCTTAGTTGTAATAGATGATGGAGTGTCAGTTAATTTTTTCTGAGTTGTAATAGATGATGGAGTGTCAGTTACCTCTTTATTCTTCACTGATAATGTGGCAACAGTTAATGATTCCTTGGTATCTGCTGAGACTGTCTTGGATCCACTTTTGTCAAGAATTGGATCTGTTGTTTGTCTCTCTTCCTTGGTCTTAACAGCAGCAATTGGCTCAGAGCATTTACTTCCTTGCTTAATAGCCTCTTGAAGTGCTAATGCTAAGCTTGTCTTTTGGGGATCTTCTTGTGCTACAGAGCCACTCGAACTTGCAATTGAAGTGTCTCTTTCTGATTTGATCTCAGAACTTGGTTTACTTGTATCCAATGAAGATATAATTACTTTTGATTCAAGAGATTCTGACCTGACCCTGTAGGAATTTTCAGATATTTCAGATTTTGATTCCGACGTTACTGATCTATCATCAGATCTAGAACTTGCCTTGACAAGAATATCTTTTGATTCCAATGTATGATCAGTGACTTTTCTCAAGTAATTAGTATTTTTAGATTCAGGATCTACAAATCTAAGTTTGTCTGGTTCTATAACACATTTACCAACAGAGGTTCCATCTGTCACTGATCTGTTTTCTTTGGTGTACTGTTGAACTGAAGTTGACTCACTAACAACAGAACTTAGCAAAAGAGGCTTCTTATCCACATCTATTTCACTGGGGGGCAGCTGGGCATCTACAGTGGGTAAGAGTTTGCTTCCAGATGTACTAGATATTTCCTCTGACCTCAGCTGTTCACCCTTATAAGTGGATTTTTTATCAATTACAGGCTCCTTATCCTTTGTTGGTAAGTTCAGAGATATGGATGAGATTTCAGCCTTAACTTCAGGTTCCTTCTCTGCAGCAACTTTGTTCTCTTTCTTTTCTGTGGTCTCAGGTTCAGTCAAGACAACTACCGGTTTTTTCTCTCTCTCACCATATAATGCTTTATTAATTTTCTCTTCACTCTTGTTTGTATTGTGTCTTGGTTCAACTGAGGGGGTTTTGTTGTCTTGTGTCTCCTCCGACGATGAACTTCTAGATCTACTGAATGGTGATTTGGTTACACTACCAGAATCAACAACAGTATCAAGGTGTTCTTTTCTCTTATCTAGTGGCTGGACTTCTGAACCTTTACTTCCAATTAAACTTTCAATACTCTGGAACTTGTGTGTTGGTTGTACAGGTCCCACAGGTCCAGACTTATTATCAAAGGACAAGGGAGTATAAACTTTAGGCTTTTGTTCAAGTGATGTTGGTACGAGATCTTTTCTTTTATGCTCAGTGCCTTCACTAAGGACTGGCTTTTGTCCGGTTAAATGGTCTGAGGATACTTTGCTTAGTTGGTCTATTTGTTCACTTTCTGGAACATTAATTTCATCTGCTTTCAACTTTTCACACTCCTGATCAAAGGCTTTTATGATGTCCACAAGTAAATCAGTCTTCTTCTCTTTCCCAACTGAGTGAGAACCTGAAGCAGAATTACCTGGTTCACTGGCGGTAGCAGACGATTTCAAAGTCTTGCTAGTATTTTCTGTATCCCTTTCTAAATCTTGTGGGGGGCTTGCTTTTAAAATGTCAGGTTTGGGTAGACTTTGTTCTTTTGAAGTTTGCTGGTTCTTGTGCTGACCAACAGACTGATTGCTTGGATCAGATGATATTACTTTATTTTTGTTACACCAATTAATATCAACTTCTGATGTTGGCGGCTGTGGCACATCTATTGACAATGAGCTTCGTGATTGGTTTTCTCTGCCGTCTTTCTTTTCCTTATCAACAAGCTCCTCTGGAGGGCTTAATCTATTTTTGTGTCCTTTTGACAAGAGGCTGCTGATGGAATGGGATGTTGGTTCAAAGCTGTTGGATTTTGTTACAGCTGGAGTAAGGCTCTTTGACACAAGACTGTCTTCCTCTTTCTGTACAGTTTTCAAGTTTGTAGGTAAATTAGTTGTATGTAAAGGTTCACCTTCTGTATACTTTATTACTTGGGTGTCTCTAACCACAGCTGTGGATACACTTGTATTTACTTCACTCAATTCTTCTTTGGATTTGGATTTATCATGGGACACTTCAGTCTTAGCTGGTAACAATTCTCCACTTACAGATGTTGCGGTTGTTGAATCATATGCTAATTTCCCCGGATCACTCTCGTATTTCTTCTGCTGGGCACTGTCAAGCAACTTCTCCCAGATCTTGGCTTTGACAGGTGGTGTTGTTGGTATACCTGTAGTTGGTGGTGATGTGGTAAGGACTGTTGTTACAGAGGTTATTGGTTGAGATGGATTTGTTGTAGATACTGTAGGTAATGTTTTCAATGATACTGTGGCAGGTAAGGCTGATGATGGTGATATTACAGGTGTAGGTAAGGCTGATGGTGAAGCTGCAGATGGAGGTAAGGCTGCTGGTGATGATGTAGTTGTTGGTGGTAAAATAAGTTGTGTAACTTTATCTGATAATAAGGCTGTATGTGGTACAACTGTTGGAGATACTACAGAAGGTACTAAGGCTACAGATGGTGATGGAGTGGTGGCTAGAGGTGTTGTATTTAATGATACCAGGGACAATGGATCAACACTTAACAGCTGAGATTGTGATGTTGTGCTGACAGTAGGTACCTTACTTGTCCCTGTGATGGATGTACACCTGGAAGCCTCTGTGTTGGATTTTGTTGATGTCTTTAAAGCACTCCTCAAAATACTTCCTGGTAGCCTTGAAGGTTCTACAGGATCCTCCAAAATATCAGAAACCTTTGAAGCAACTGTAGTTTCCTTTGTTCTCAAAGTATCAACAGTTCCCTCTGAACTATCAGATGTACAGATGGAATTATCAGGTGCTATCTCTGAAGACCCGGAGATAAATGCCGATATATCTGCAGTAAGGACAGATTCACTGTTACTGGTGTCGTCCTCTGAAGGCTCAAAGAGGATCTCACTTGACCTTAGTGCTTGAAGTAATGGGTCTGATGTTTCAAGTGTAGCCTTAGGAAGGTTATGCTGGATTTCAGAGATGCCTTCAAGATTGTGTTTTACAGGTCTATATTCCTCGCAACTTTCTTGAAATATGACTAATTTTTCAGTCAGTGGCTTTGACTCTGCATTTGGGTCAGTTTGCTCAGATGATGGAGTTGTGGGTTTTTTGTCGAGTTCCTTACTTTCTGGCTTCTTCTCAATTACAGGTGTGGTCTTAACAGGTATGGCATTTGTAACTTCACCTTTGGGTTTTTTAGTTTCGAATTTGAAATTTTCATATATGGGTTTAGATTCTTCACTACAATTTTCAGATTCCCCACTTTTCAAAATTGATTTCTCCACCTCACCAATCAATTTCTTATGATCAGTTTTGGATTTTTCAGCTTCAGTTTCTAATATCCCAATATTAGTTTCCTTCTCTTCTGGTAGTGCCTTTGAAATTTCAGTTGTTTTTCTTATCTTTACCTTTTCAACTGTAGGATATCCACTTTTAATAACAGACTCATCTGTTCTGTTATCAGGTTTGGCAACTTCAAGTTTATCTGTAATAGGTTTGGTTAGGTTGGTCTCACAAATTGGTGTTTCTACTTGACCCTTGACTAAAGTCCTGTCTCGGATAACTTTCTCCTTATTCTCACACCTTGCTAGGATTAGTTTTGGTATACATAGTTCTTGGTTGGTCTCACACTTATCTACACAAGACACTGTACTAGTGTTGTGTTTGTCTTGATAGGTATCTGTTACCTTCTCTTTACTACCAGTTGGTGAATTGATACACTTATCTCTAGCAGCTTTTAGGTCACACTCAGGTATTCTCCTAAGGGCTACTACTGCCCTTGACTCAGAGTGGTCAAGTTTGTAGTCTATTTTATGATCAGGCTTTGTAGCAGGTTGTAACTTAGACAGAGTTGCCTGTAGGCTCCGTTTTGTAGATTGTGGAGGTGCCTCTACCTGACCAACAGTTTGCTGTTGTTTTCGGGTCAGAGGTGGAGGTTCTGCCTCTTGAGGTTGTCTTGTAACAAGTGGTGGTGGTGGTTCTGTCTCAACAAGTGACTGTAGTTGTCGTTTGGTAACAGTTGGAGGTGGTTCTAAATCAACAACTACCTGTTTCTTCTGTTTACTGACTGATGGTGGTGGTTCTGTCTTACTATCTGCCTGCTGCTTTTTTCTGGTGACAGGTGGTGGTTCTGTTTCAGTATTTGTAGGCTGCTGCTGCTGCTGTCTTCTGGAAACGGACAGAGATTCTTCAACCTCAGCGACTTTCTGTTGTTGTTGTTGTCTAGAAACAGATGGAGGGGGTTCTGCTTCTTTAACTACCTGATGATGCTGTCGCTTACTGAGAGATGCAGGGGATTCTACTGCAATAGGGGCTTGCTGTTGTTTCCTGGTAAAAGATGGAGATGATTCTGCCTCATTGATTACCTGCTGTTGCAATCTAGAGGAAGGTGACAATGCTTTCACTTCTGTGATTGCCTGCAATTGTCGTTTGGTCGGAGAGTGATGTGTTTCTGTTTCATTTACTGCCTGTTGCTGCTGTTGTTTAGTGAGGGTGAGAGTTTTCCCTGCCTCAGATACTGACACTGGTTGCTGCTGCCGTCGAGTAGATGAAGAGGTTGCTTCAACCTCACTGACTGGTGGCTGCTGTTGTCTGGTTTGAGGTAGGGGACTTTCTGGTTCATTGGCTGCCTTTTGGTGCCGTTTGACCACAAGTACTGGTGTTTCAGCTTCACTGACTGACTGCTGCTGGCGTCTGGTCAGAGATATAGAGGTTTCACCCTCACTGACTAACTGCTGCTGGCGACGAGTCAGTGGCAAAGGTGTGTCTGTCTCACTGACTGACTGCTGCTGGCGTCTGGTGGGGTGTGAAGGAGTCCCTGACTGAGAGATGACTGACTGCTGTCGTCTTCCAGAATGTGATAGTGCACTTGTTTCAGTGACTACCTGGTGATGCCTTTTACTGTCACTTCTGCTTCCCCTGCCTGACTCACTTTCTACTTCCCGTTTGGATGCTTCAGTCCTGCGACTAGAGTGATCACCCAAAATCTGGGAGTCTGGAAGTCTGATTCTGAGGGAAGGGACACAGCGTTCCTCTGTTGGAGGCTCTGATTGATGTTCAGAATGGGACTGTCGAGAGTTTCTCTTACGTGACCTGCGGACCTGTTGCTGAGGCTGTAGCTCCTCCTCAGACTCTTGTTCCTCAGAGTCTTCTAGGGACACCCGGCTAAGGACACGGGCAGCACGGGCAGAGCTCCTGCTGGGTCGACTACTGCAGTTGGATGTGGATGGGGATTGTGGTAACACCACAGAGCCAGTTGTGGCTTTCCTCACCTGACATAACCAACCAATTATTATCAAAGGAAAAAAATCTTGATATGAAAATTTTCATTACCCAAAGCAATTCAGTACTCAACCATCTACACACACATAAAACAAAAAGGGGCAATTTGGAAAAGAACCCTTATGTAAAACAACAACCTTTGATGAAAGCAAAAAATGTTCAGACAAAGGGAATGTAATATTAATTATGTTTCTTTAGGATTCTGGCAAATGGCACTACAGTTTTCCCAATATATATAATGGGCTTACACTCACATTCATTCCCCTTTCAAGACAACAAAAACTCTCAGCCCCTTCTCCCAATACTAGCATCCATAACAAAGTCCTTTCTTTATACTTGATAAATGTAGTTATAGAACCCAGCTCTCCGTTATATCTCCCCAATAATGGTTTAACTCATAATATCCTACACCCTGAATTTACACATCAGAACGTATATATGAGTCACCTAATGTCAAATATTTACCCCACGGTAGAGAGCAAAGAAATATATATGTTATCCCTGAAAATGTCATAAAAAAGTCCTCTAAAATACTCAATTTCCACCAAATATCAAAACATAAATCATTGATATACAAACATTTCTATAATCTCAAAGTGAAGTATAATAAATTAGGTAATAATATATATGCCTTTATCCTCTACATTATCAGTTTAATACACAGAGTTGTTAAGGACCCTGTATGGGATAGGTAGGCTTCTGATTCCTCCTATCTATGCCATGAAACACACTCCTTCCATTTAGATGATGATGTTTCACGGTAATTTTTGAAGGACCCCCCCAAGATTAGACTGCAACCCAATTTGGTGGTGTGTGACAATATTTGGCAGGTGGTCCAAAGTAAACACTGGTATAGTCCATTCTCATTTTACACTGGCATTATGTATGTGAAATAGTGTGTGTGTGTGTGTGTAATGAATGTATGTACTGTAAACACTTATTGCACACTATATTACACACCCAATATACAAGTGTACTGTACAATGAGGGTTTTCTGTACACAGTTTCATTACACACCCAATATACAAGTGTACTGTACAATGAGGGTTTTCTGTACACAGTTTCATTACACACACTACATTACACACCCAATATACAAGTGTACTGTACAATGAGGGTTTTCTGTACACAGTTTCATTACACACACTACATTACACACCCAATATACAAGTGTACTGTACAATGAGGGTTTTCTGTACACAGTTTCATTACACACCCAATATACAGTACAAGTGTAAAATGAGAATTGACTGTATTTTATCAATGTATCACTCAGAACCTATACATAACCTTTGTATGTATGGATATTATTAACTTCAGCTAATTACATTCATCCTTACAACGGTTGTAGGTTCTAAGTGATCCATTGATAAAATACCAGTGTTTACTTTGTAGCCGCTGCCAGATATTGCAACACACCACCAAATTTGGTTGCAGTCTTTTCTTGGGCAACTGTACAGCCGAGCTCGTAAATTCGCGACCACGTACTTAGATGTTTATGCCATCTGAGTTGGTAACACTGTGTGGGGAGGGTGTTATTGTAGGTGAAAGATTGTATCATGTCCCTCTACTATGTTCCAACTACTCTGATTCCTCACCAAATAAATGTTACCAGCTCAAATGGCATAAACATCTAAGTACGTGGTCGCGAATTTACGAGCTCGGCTGTACCTCTAATTTCCTGACTACACCACAGGGTCCCTTAAACTACAAACCAAAGTTATTATTAAACAACAACAAAAGTAAATCTGCAGCCTCGTCCGTGCTTACCTTCTCCACTGGTGGGTGAGATGGTGGTGGTGATGAAGGTGGAGGAGGTTGGGTGTGTTGTTGTTGTTGTTGTTGTGTGGTGGTATGGTGGGGCTTATTATGTTTAGGGGTAGCGGCGGGGTGACTCTCCGGTGTGAGGGGTGGGGTGGGTTGTTGAGGCTCCAGATGACTCCCAACGCCTACTGACGGTCCGGGAGAACTGGTTGTCGCCGCTGTCTCTGCAGATGGCAAAAATAGAACTTGTGAACGAGGCTATGTCGTAGATAGATATAGGTACGGTAGATGAGATAGATAATTAGATATAGATAGATATATATAATTAGATATAGATAGATATAGGTACGGTAAATGAGATAGATAATTAGATATAGATAATAGATAATTAGATATAGATAGATAGATTGATAGATATAGGTACGGTAAATGAGATAGATAATTAGATATAGATAATTAGATGATAGATAATTAGATATAGATAGATAGATTGATAGATATAGGTACAGTAGATGAGATAGATAATTAGATATAGATAGATATAGGTACGGTAAATGAGATAGATAATTAGATATATAGATAGATATAGGTACGGTAAATGAGATAGATAATTAGATATATAGATAGATATAGGTACGGTAGATGAGATAGATAATTAGATAGATAGATAGATATAGATAATTAGATATAGATAGATATAGGTACGGTAAATGAGATAGATAATTAGATGATAGATAATTAGATATAGATAGATAGATTGATAGATATAGGTAAGGTAGATGAGATAGATAATTAGATATAGAGATAGATATAGGTACGGTAAATGAGATAGATAATTAGATATAGATAATTAGATGATAGATAATTAGATATAGATAGATAGATTGATAGATATAGGTACGGTAAATGAGATAGATAATTAGATATAGATTGATATAGGTACGGTAAATGATAGATAATTAGATATAGATGATAGATAATTAGATATAGATAGATAGATTGATAGATATAGGTACGGTAAATGAGATAGATAATTAGATATGGATAGATATAGGTACGGTAGATGAGATAGATAATTAGATATAGATAGATATAGGTACGGTAAATGAGAGATAATTAGATATATAGATAGATATAGGTACGGTAAATGAGATAGATAATTAAATATAGATAGATATAGATAATTTACACTCAAATTACAAGGAAAATAAAGTACAGTTATTATAATTCTCTTGATGGGACTACACATTTGAGGAATAGCCTGAGTGTGGGTATTATTAAACGAGGTAAAGGTCCTTCGTTGCTTATGGGGGTAATTCGCTTTTGTTACATTGGAGTGCCTTGATTCCTCCAAAGTATGCCAGGAAACAGAACCAAAATGGACTAATATAATGGTGTCCTGTTGCTTGGAATTGTTTGGAGGATTCAGTTGCTCCAGATTTACCAACACCAAATTTCCACCTTAATTCGTATTACAAATTATAATAAGATTTGAGCGACGAAGAGCCTGTTCTACGTTTAATAATACCACCCGATATATTCACCACCATCGAGAATAGCCCACTTCCCATTATTCAAGAGCCAGGAGTTTAAAAATTAGAACAGAATACAGAAGGAGAGAGAGACAGAAATACCCAGTCAAAATGTCACTCACAAAAATTATAATATTGGTACACTATATTATGTGAAAAATCTTACACAATTATTAATCAGCTTCAAAGTTTATTTCATATTTAGATCATCTCACCTCCTCTATACTGGCGCCGGGCCTCAATCTGTTGCCGATAGAGGGCCTTCTGGGACTGGAAATATTCCCGGATGAAGTCGTTGTCTAGGTTGGCTTCATTCTGTAACTGTTTGGGGGCAAAAAGATCTCATGTTACACCAATGTCCCATATTCCGAGTTGATTAAACTAATGCTATATAGTAATGAATTGTTTCCTAATGCTGCTATGGGCATGTATTGCACTGTTATACTCCTTTTACGCTAACTTGGCCCAGTAGCCACGCCCCCTTGATAGGCCTTGATAGCTGATTGGTTGATTTATAACTGTTCGTGTCGCTTCCCTTACATTGACATTGAATATGTTTACATCCTTTTCCTTTCTCTAATATTGATGGAATTTAGGAACATTAAAATATAAACGATTTTTAAGCATCAGTTGCTATGTAGTTCTACAGAAAGGATGGTAAGCTGGTAAAATTCCTAAATATATATCTTGGGAAGTCGTAGCTATCATCATCACATACACGTTCGGACATAGCCTACTCAATATATCTTTGTTTTGTAGTCAATATAAACTATTGAGAAGTTGATGGAACAACAAATAGCAAACAATATCTAGTAAACTACACCATACACACTCTACTTATAGTCCAAGTCCTTATATAACTGAAAAAACTCGAAAAATAGATGGGGTATAGTGGGGAGGTTGTAATGTACAGTGAGGTACAAAAAGGTGCATCTGATCACCAATACTTACCCATCTGTTGGGAACGTCTTCCTCGTTAACGGCTGCTGTGGCCTTCGACTTGGTGTTCTCAAACTGTACACTCTGACAAAATAAAAAAATAAAAAATAAAATAAATATATACATAAATAATAACAATTCTTATTATCTATAAGGAAACTGGGTCTATTCCACAGTGGTTCGTAAGCACGCAAACAAAAAAATCATAGCCGTTTATATGACTTATGGGTGAATCATTTAATGAATTTGGTGAGTAAACTATACAGTGATCATTATTATTATTATTATTATTATTATTATCTAACTTGGATAGATTTTGTGAATGTGGATACTCAGCTTTTGGAAAATAATGAAGCCTTACAAGTGTGGTTGGTTGGGAAGCTAACAAACCAATACCACTGTGGAATCGACCCTAAAATAATTAAGCCTTACAAGTGTGGTTGGTTGGGAAGCTAACAAATGAATACCACTGTGGAATCGACCCAATGTCTTGTTGGCAAATTGGAAAGCTACTGACTCCTCCAAATTGTACCAGCCAAAATACATCCACCCTCAATGATACTATTAGGGGATCTGTTTCGTGGCACAGTTTGGAGGATTCAGACCTGACAATTTATCACTATGTTCATTCATGTTCTAGAATTTAAGGAAGTAGTAGTGTTGGTAAATCTGGAGCATCTGATTCCGGTATTTATTGAAAGAATTACCGTTTTGCAGCAGTGTTGCCAGATCCGGCTGGGTCCCAGTATTTTGCCCCAGTCATTTATTGTACTTTATCACGATTATTTCCCGGTAGTTTGCCCAGGTTAGGTCCCGGTAGTCTGATGCGGTCTAGGTTAGGTTAGGTAAGGTCAGGCTAATTTCAAAATGCCCCATTTGAATATGCCCTATCTTGGAAATGGGGCATTTGCGGAGGAAATGCCATAGAAGAAAATAGTCTTAGAATGGTCGAAATTAGTGGGTTATGAAGGTAGAAAAACCATATGCAATAACGGTAATTCTTTCAATATTTACCCTGATTCCTCCATACCATTCCAATTTAACAGAACATCATTGTGTTGGTAAATCTGGAGCATCTGATTCCTCCATACCATTCCAAATTAACAGAACATCATTATTCTGCCAATCTAGTCCCATTTCCTGGCATACTTTGGAGGAATCAAGGCACTCCAATGTATCAAAAGTGTGTTATCCCTGCAAATGTATCACATGACACTAACACTGTCCTAACATTACCTCATCTAAAGGCAGCTGATTTGTTGCACATCCTTGGGTGACAACAAAAATATATGACCTCATTAAATTGTGACCACCGTACTAATTTCTATGAAGCTGTCATAATTATGTAGTTGGATATAAGCATGTCAACATTTCAATTGCAGACAGTGTAATCTTATCTACTATATACAAACAATACTGCAAAGCTTGTCAACATTTCATTTGCACACTGTTAAATCTTACCTACTATTATACTAAAAAATAATATTACTTGCATATTAACAACAACAACAACAACAATCACACAAACTCCACAACCTTGATTCTTGGTATTCAATTTCTGACAAGTGGAGAGATTGTATGAATAAACATAGCACCTGTTTCACGGTGATATCACACCTGGGGCAATATTCAACAACACTTATGGTGCATACGGTGGCTGTGTAGGGGGGGAGACATCGTACCAGTACCACACCATCGTATGCACAATGAATGTTCTTAAATAGGAACCCCAAGGAATAATTTAACCCCCAAAAAACCGGCCATGACCGACGAACCAACCAGCCATAACAAAACACTATCAATGCTTACACTTAGACAATTAATTAACGTATTTAAACACTTAATAACACACCTCGGGCACTGTACTCATAATTACCATATACTTTTCAATGGTGGGGATCTAACTATTACACTTAAAACACCAATTAAAGCGTGTCAAGGATGGAATTAGTCTCATTTGGTGAAATAAGCAGGTCAGGGAAGAAGGGGGAGGGGGAGGAGGGCGGCTGGCTGGTTGGCTGGGTTAGTTTCTCATGACAACTAAAACTATACCACCACACACACATACATATATACACTATATTTATATGTATGTATGTATTCCACGGGTACACATACATATACACACACGTCAGATGGTGTAGGGGTATCAGAGGTAGTAGTAATATTGGTGTAGATAATGTATATATATGCTAGGAGTTAAAAAGAGCTCACCACCATCACACACACACATACACACACATATACACACTATAATATGTATGTATACGACGGGTACACACACATACAAACACACACAACACATATGAAAGGTAGTAGTAATAATATCATTGGTGTAGATAACATATATTCTAACTTAAGGGGTTTTTTATTAAGAGGTCCCCCCCACCAACACCAACACCACCATCGTCAACTCACACATACACACACATATATACACTATTATATGTACGTATACGACGGGTACACACACATACACACACGTCAGATAGAGCAGGGATATTAGAGGTAGTATTTGTATAGATAAATGTATATATATTCTAACTTAAGGGGGTTTTATTAACATGTCCCCCCCACCAACACCAACAACACCATCGTCAACTCACACTCCGTAAACGTTCGACTAATTCCTTCTTGCTGCCGGATTTAGAGAGTCCCCTGCGCTCCAATTCCGCCTTTAACTCCACCACTTTGAGGTCCCTGATGGCTCGAACCCCATCTATGGTGAGACTTCTGGCCCGGTCGCCCATTTTGATGCGTAAATTCCACCAGAAGTAATAATAACAACAAGCCCCTACACTCACTCATCCTTACGCCATTTGCACAACTCTACTACTAGTTGTCTGATGGCTAGCAGACGATAAACACGGTATGCTATTGGTCCACTAGGCTTCCCGCCGCCACGCTAACCAATCCCAGGGCTGGTCTCGGGTGGCACTGCGACTGTCTGGCCAATGGGTGAGCTGCTTACAACGACCCCCGAGGTGCAGCCAATGGTAGCCCTTGTTTCAGTGTGATAACGTATAGACCAACAGCCACGGCGCTTACATAACTAAAATAACATAAGGAGACGAAATAGGAGCGATGTGCGTCGTTCTATTAGATAACTCAAACTAATGTTGTAATATTTATGTTATCTTATGCTATAATAAAGGTATACTCACATACTATATTATAATATACACGTATACTTCTGCCTGTGGGTTTAGGGCGCTCCTTAGGTCCCCCCCCTCACCCCCACCCCACCATATAGCCTACTCCTTTTCAGTTCTACATTCGTCCCTTTCTTTTCTTTCTATTTCCTTCCTGTGCTTGCTGTCTCGCCTCTCTATCACCTTTTAATATACACGTATACTTCTCCCTGTGGGTTTGGGCGCTCCTTAGGTCCCCCCCCCTCCCCCACCTACTCCTTTTCAGTTCTACACTCGTCCCTTTCTTTTCTTTCTATTTCCTTCCTGTGCTTGCTGTCTCGCCTCTCTCTCACCTTTTAATACACACGTATACTTCTGCTTGTGGGTTTGGGCGCTCCTTAGGTCCCCCCCCACCCCCACACCCACACCCCATATACTCCTTTTCACTTCTACATTCGTCCCTTTCTTTTCTTTCTATTTCCTTCCTGTGCTTGCTGTCTCACCTCTCTATCCCCTTTTAATACACACGTATACTTCTGCCTGTGGTGATAATGTGGGGTTTGGGCGCTCCTTAGGTCCCCCCCCCCAACCCATATACTCCTTTTCACTTCTACACTCGTCCCTTTCTTTTCCTTCTATTTCCTTCCTGTGCTTGCTGTCTCATCTCTCTATCACCTTTTAATACACACGTATACTTCTGCCTGTGGTGATGATGTGGGTTTGGGCGCTCCTTAGGTCCCCCCCCACCCCCACCCCACCATATACTCCTTTTCAATTCTACACTACTTTCTTTTCTTTCTACTTCCTTCCTGTGCTTCCTGTCTCGCCTCTCTTACTATTGCGGCGCTTATAATTATAGTATATATCAACCAATCATCTTATATACTGCTTAATAATAATATTTTCTCCACACATACTATACATTTATACATTTTATTAACTTGTGCATTACCGGATATGGAAGGAAACATAACCGAGAACATATGAAAATTATATAAAAAACTATTATGTCAGTTTATACCCAATAACATATGAAAATAATAAAAAAAAACTATTATGTCATTTTAAAACCAAGAACATATGAAAATAATATAAAAAACTATTATGTCATTTTATAACCAAGAACATATGAAAATAATATAAAAAACTATTGTCATTTTATACCTAATAACACTAACATTTTCTTAAACACTTATACTATACTTACTTACACTTTATGGAAGGCAGTACATCCAAGAAAATATGTATATATATTTTTAAAAACTATTATGTCATCTTGTACTGAACCACTTACAATATAGTAATAATAATATTTCCTCCACTTATAAATATAGTTATAATAATATTTCCTCCACTTATACTATATATTTATTTATAAACTACACTAACCTATATATTACCGCATATTATGGAAAGCAACATTACTAAGAACTTATTATTATATTTTAAAAACTATTATATAATTCTATACCATCTACTCTTACAACAGTTTCCTCCACACTTATACATTACTTACCACATAATTATTGATGGCAACATGATATCAAACCGCATATTAATATATTTTAAAAGTACCCAACGAGTAACTTCTTGTCCTGTTTTCTTTGTGGTGAATCTGAGGGCTGCTGATTCCTCCAATTAATGTCCCGAAATTGATACTCTAGTGGCAATATTGAGGTGATTTGTTTTCCGGGATAGTTTGGAGGATTCAGGAGCCCTTCAATTTACCAAAAAAAAGAAGAAGAAAGGGGTGTGTGTGTGGATAAGAGAAGATAGAAGGGTTTGTGTGTGTGGGTGGAAGGTGAGAGAGAGAGATGTGTGTGTGTGAGAGAGAGAGAGATGTGTGTGGGAAAGAGAGAGAGAGAGAGAGAGAGAGAGATGTGTGTGGGAAAGAGAGAGAGAGAGAGAGAGAGAGAGAGATGTGTGTGGGAAAGAGAGAGAGAGAGATGTGTGTGTGAGAGAGAGAGAGAGAGAGAGAGAGAGATGTGTGTGTGTGAGAGAGAGAGATGTGTGTGGGAAAGAGAGAGAGAGAGTGTGTGTGGGAAAGAGAGAGAGAGATGTGTGTGTGTGTTAATAGAGTGACAGTTGAAGAACTAAAAGGTAGTGGCTGGGGCCGAAGGGGCGTCAAAACCCTTACAGTATTGCCCACATCACTACAGGCAATATACCCCTCCCCACGATGTCCGGGGTGGAAGAGAGAGAGAGAGATGTGTGTGTGTGAGAGAGAGAGGTGTGTGTGGGAGAGAGAGAGAGAGTGTGTGTGTGTGTGAGGGAGGGAAGGATACGTGGGGCGTGTATACAGTATATAAAAAGAAAATGTTCACCTCGGTGGGGTAACACGTTGGACTTACACTGCTGACTGACAACAATAATACACTCGAAGCTCATAAATTCGCGACCACTTACTTTAATATTTATGTCATTTGAGCTGGTAACATTAATAGGGGAGGAATCAGAATAGGTGGACATAAATTCGCGACCACTTACTTTGATATTTATGTCGTTTGAGCTGGTAACATTAACTGGAGAGGAATCAGAATAGGTGGACATAAATTCGCGACCACTTATCCTACTCTGATTAATTGGGGAGGAATCAGAATAGGTGGACATAAATTCGCGACCACTTCCTTTAATATTTTTGTCGTTTGAGCTGGTAACATTAATTGGGGAGGAATCAGAATAGGGGGACATAAATTCGCGACCACTTACTTTGAATTTTTTTTGTCGTTTGAGCTGGTAACATTAATTGGGGAGGAATCAGAATAGGTGGAAACATAATACTTACTAACTCAGATACACATACATAATCATCTAGTTACGTGGTCGCGAATTTACGAATTAAGCCATAATTAATATCCAGGTTTTGTTGTTGAAGTTTGGACATAGCAGTGAACCAATTACAAAGCTTATCCTGTCTATAAATAAGGGGAGATTATCTTTTTGGGTAAATTGGAAGGCTATTAGTGATTCCTCCTAAGTATACCAGGACAAACAGACAAAGCTCAATGGTACTAATAGGGGATCTGTTGTTTCTTGGCATAGCTTTGAGGAGGAGGAAACAGCAGAGACCTTTCAATTCACCAACAAGAGACTCTCCCCTTAAAACCAAAATATTATTGTACTGCATTCCTTAATAAGTAAATAAAAACACACTGGGGTAATATCATGAACAACAACAACTACTACTACTACTACTACTACTACTACTTCTACTACTACTACTTCTACTTCTACTACTACTACTACTTCTACTACTACTACTACTACTACTACTACTTCTACTAATATCAGGAGGCTATTGTCACTCCATTCGTGTTGCGAAAATGTGAATTTGAGCAACGAAGAGAACTTTTTCCTCGAAGTAGTTTTAATAATAGCCAGACTTAGATCTATCAAGGGGGTACAGTGTTGTTGGTGGTGGTTAATTAAGGTGGTAATTCTTTTTTGGTACATTGGAGTGCCTTGATTCCTCCAAAGTATGCCGGGAAACAACACGACCAGATGAGCAAAAATAATGGTGTTCTGTTGTTGCTTGGAAAAATAGTTTGGAGGATTCAGTTGCCCCAGATTTACCAACACAAAACTTCCCCCCTTTAATCTGGAGTTACTGATTCCTTCAAACTATTCCATGTAACAGGATACTATTATATTTTTTAATCACTGGTCCTGTTTCCTGAAGTGATATGAAGACACTCCAATGTACAGCTGCCAAAAAAAGAATTGTGACAAATATTGATGTAACTTTAACCATAGTAATATCCACAACTATTTGTATGGACTATAAGTATGTATAACAGAAGGAAATATACATATCCTTCTGTATTTGTATGGACTATAAGTATGTATAACAGAAGGAAATATACATATCTTTCTGTAATACATACTTATAATCCGTACACACAACTATTTGTATGGACTATAAGTATGTATAACAGAAGGAAATATACATATCCTTCTGTAATACATACTTATAATTCCTACAAACGAACTATTTGTATGGACTATAAGCATGTATAACAGAAGGAAATATACATATCCTTCTGTAATACATACTTATAATCCTTAAAAACGAACTATTTGTATGGACTATAAGCATGTATAACAGAAGGAAATATACATATCTTTCTGTAAATACATACTTATAATCCTTACAAACGAACTATTTGTATGGACTATAAGCATGTATAACCGAAGGAAATATACATATCTTTCTGTAATACATACTTATAATCCTTACAAACAACTATGAACATTAATATATTTAATGTTCTATCAATAGTTGTCGCAATTCCTTTTTTGCCAACTGAACCAACAGAGTACTGCCTCAGTAACTTGGATACTGTTGACATATTTATTACCTCTATCTGTAAATTGAAGTTATTTATTGATTTTTTCAGAGATTGATATTATATGGTACAGTACAGTGTTAAGATACAGTTACCATAAAAAGGAATTGCGACAAATCTTGATGTAACTTTAAGGGGAGGGTATAGTCTTGGCATTTTTGGAGATAATAATTCCTCCATTCTCTTCCTAGCAACACACCACCATTATTTTCGTTCATCTAGTCCTGTTTCCTGGCATACTATAGAGGAATCAAAGCGCTCCAATCTATCAAAAGTATACTATCCCCTTAACCATAGTAATATCCACAACTATCTGTATGGACTATAAGCATGTATAACAGAAGCCTGCCCCCTACTCCCGCACCCCCCTAAACCCCCCCCAAGCCGCCTGTCCCCCTATTCCCGCACCCCATTAATATTACGACCCTTACCATCATCATATGCAGGAACATCCATAGTGTTGACGATGGTGTGGTACCGATACGACGACTGCAGGCTTGGGGTGGGTAGAAAGCCTGTCCCCTATTCCCACACTCCCCTGACCACCCCCCCCAAGCCTGTCCCCTACTCCCGCACCCCCCCAAGCCTGTCCCCTACTCCCGCACCCCCCTAAACCCCCCCACAAGCCTGTCCCCCTACTCCCGCACCCCCCCAAGCCTGTCCCCTACTCCCGCACCCCCCCAAGCCTGTCCCCCTATTCCCGCACCCCCCCAAGCCTGTCCCCATATCCCGTACCCCCCTAAAACCCCCCCCCAAGCCTGTCCCCCTATTCCCGCACCCCCCAAGGCTGTCCCCTATTCCCACACTCCCCTGACCACCCCCCCCAAGCCTGTCCCTCTACTCCCGCACCCCCCCAAGCCTGTCCCCCTATTCCCGCACCCCCCTAAACCCCCCCCCAAGCCTGTCCCCCTATTCCCGCACCCCCTTAAAATTAAAATTCATCTCACAGTACAGTATGCAGTCGGGGAAGGTCCTTGGAAACTATGAGTGGTATGCAAGAATAACCATGATAATACTAACGATGGTGTGGTACCCGGTATGATGGTGTGGTACCCGGTATGACGACACAGGGGGTCAATTCCACAGTGGTTGGTACAGTAGTGGTTTGTAAGCACGCAAACGAAAGAATCTTTGCCTCGTAAATGACTTGAGGCTGAATTATCTAAGAGAGATTAAATAAGGTGGTAATTCGCTTTTGTTACATTGGAGTGCCTTGTTGATTCCTCCAAAATATGCCACGAAACAACAGGACCAGGAGAGCAAAAAAAATAATGGTGTTTGTTCTGTTGTTGTTGCTTGGAAAAATAGTTTGGAGGATTCAGTTGCTCCAGATTTACCAACACCAAATTTCCTCCTTAAGGCTTGGGGGGAATTTAGGGGTGTGTGGGTGTAGGGGGACAGGCTTAGGGGGGTGTGGGTGTAGGGGGACTGGCTTGGGGGGAATTTAGGGGTGTGTGGGTGTAGGGGGACTGGCTTGGGGGGAATTTAGGGGTGTGTGGGTGTAGGGGGACAGGCTTGGGGGGAATTTAGGGGTGTGTGGGTGTAGGGGGACAGGCTTGGGGGGAATTTAGGGGTGTGTGGGTGTAGGGGGACAGGCTTGGGGGGAATTTACGGGTGTGTGGGTATAGGGGGACAGGCTTGGGGGGAATTTAGGGAGGTATGGGTGGTTTTGAGGGGTGCGGGTGTAGGGGGACAGGCTTAGGGGGGTGCGGGTGTAGGGGGACAGGCTTGGGGGTGGGGGGGGGTTAGGGGACAGGCTTTCTACCCACCCCAAGCCTGTCCCCCTATTCCTGCACCCCCCCCCCTAAGCCTGTCCCACTATTCCCGCACCCCCCAAAGCCTGTCCCCTACTCCCGCACCCCCCTAAGCCTGTCCCACTAATCCCGCACCCCCCAAAGCCTGTCCCATACTCCCGCACCCCTCCCCTAAGCCTGTCCCACTATTCCCGCACCCCCCCTAAGCCTGTCCCACTACTCCCGCACCCCCCTAAGCCTGTCCCACTATTCCTGCACTCCCCCCCCCTAAGCCTGTCCCACTATTCCCGCACCCCCAAAGCCTGTCCCCATACTCCCGCACCCCCCTAAGCCTGTCCCACTATTCCCGCACCCCCTTAAATAAATAATTGAGCCATAAGTCATTGAGTGTACAGTCGGCCTCAGGTATTCATACACACAGAGCATTAGTAGTTAACAAGGGGTTTTTATTCTGTGCATGTTGTTGTTGTAAGGATAATTATTCTGCCGACCGATTCAAATATTATCCAAATAAGATTAATTTATAGGATATTTCGGGTGCTGGGAAAATAATGCACTCAATTTTCTAGTAGTTACGAAGCATTAATGTGATCACAGCGGTGTATACAAATTCCTGAGGCCGACTGTACATTAGAGCACCTCGATTCCTCCAAAGTATGCCAGGAAAACAGAATCAGATTAGGCAAAAAATTAGTGGCCTGTTGTTGTTGTTGTTGTTGTTGCTTGGAGGAATCAATTGCTCCGGTTTTACCACCACCACCACCAACACAACTACCCCTCCCTCTCTCTCTCTCTCTCTCTCTCTCTCTCTATCTATCTATCTATCTATCTATCTATCTATCTATCTATCTATCTATCTATCTATCTATCTATCTATCTATCTATCTATCTCTCTATCTATCTATCTATCTATCTATCTATCTATCTATCTATCTATCTATCTATATCTCTCTCTCTCTCTCTCTCTCTCTCTCTCTCTCTCTCTCTCTCCAAAAATAATATATGTGTGTGTTTTGGGATCCCTTAAGGTTCTAAAGATCAGTAATATGCCACAAAGTTCAGAAACCTGGATGCTGTTGTAAAAAAAAATAATAATAATAATAATAATAATAATAACAACAGTGCAATTCTCATGTGAAATATTCAAGCAGAAACCTGGATATTATTGTTAAAAAAAAAGATAATAATAATAATAACAACAGTGCAATTCTCATGCGAAATATTCAAGCAGAAACCTGGATGCAATTTAAAATAAATAAATAAATAAAATAATAATAATAATAATAATAATAACAGTGCAATTCTCATGTGAAATTTTCAAGCAGAAACCTGGATACTATTGTAAAAAAAAAAAAAAAAAAAAAAAAAAAAAAATAATAATAGCAACAGTGCAATTCTCATGTGAAATATTCAAGGACATCAATGATGGTATTGGTCCTATAACTCCGTCCATCAATATGCAAGAATATCGGTGGTGTTGACGATGGTGTGGTACAGGTACTATGGATCGATTCCCCAGAGGTTGGTATTGGTTTGTAAGCACGCAAACGAAAGAATGTTAGCCGTGTAAATGTCTTATGGGTGAATTATTTAATGAATTTGGTGAGTAAACTATACAGTGATTATTATTATTATTATTATTATTATTATTATTATTATTATTATTATTATTATCATTATTATCTAACTGTTTTAATAGGTTTTGTGAATACGGATACTCAGCTTTTTGAAAATAATGAAGCCTTACAAGTGTGGTTGGTTGGGAAGCTAACAAACCAATACCACTGTGGAATCAACCCTAAAATAATAATGAAGCCTTACAAGTGTGGTTGGTTGGGAAGCTAACAAACCAATACCACTGTGGAATCAACCCTAAAATAATAATGAAGCCTTACAAGTGTGGTTGGTTGGGAAGCTAACAAACCAATACCACTGTGGAATCAACCTAGAATCATCATACAAGTACAGTCGGCCTCAGAAATTCATATATGTACACCACTGAGACTTCAAGGGTTCGTACCAACTCAAAAATTAACCGCATAAATTTTATAACCCCAAACTTTTCTCGCAATGTTATTTGGTTAAGGGGGTGCGGGAGTAGGGGGGACAGGCTTGGGGGGGGGTTTAAGGGGGTGCGGGAGTAGGGGACAGGCTTGGGGGGGGGGGGGTTTAAGGGGGTGCGGTAGTAGGGGACAGGGTTGGGGGGGGTTTAAGGGGGTGCGGGAGTAGGGGACAGGCTTGGGGGTGTGTGGGAGTAGGGGGACAGGCTGGGGGGGGGGGGGTTAGGGGACAGGCTTTCTACCCACCCCAAGCCTGTCCCCTAATCCCGCACCCCCCCCAAGCCTGTACCCCTAATCCCGCACCCCCCCCCAAAGCCTGTCCCCCTAATCCCTCACCCCCTTAAACCCCCCCCAAGCCTGTCCCCTACTCCTGCACCCCCTTAAGCCCCCCCCCCAAGCCTGTCCCCCTATTCCCGCAGCCCATTAAAGGGATGGTATATGTTTGATAGATTGGAGTGCCTCGAGTCCTCCAAACTATGCCAGGAAACACATCACCCACATGAAGAAAAATAATGGTATCTATCCTGTTGTCTGGAATACTTTGGAGAATTTATTACTGTTCCAGATTTACCACCCAAAACAAAGTGTTATAATATCCTCCCTCAAGATGTCTTTTTTATGGTTTTCAAATTAATTACTGCTCTAGATTTATCACCCAAGGCAAAATGTTATAATATCCTTCCTCAAGATGTCTTTTTTATGGTTTTCAAATTAATTACTGCTCGATTTACCACCCAAAACAAAGTGTTATAATATGTCCCCTCAAGATGTCTTTTTATGGTTTTCAAATTAATTATTGCTCCAAATTTACCACCCAAAACAAAATGTCATATATATCCCCTCAAGATATTTTTTTTATGGTTTTCAAATTAATTACTGCTCCATATTTATCCACCCAAGACAATAATATACCTCCTTAGTATTTGCATCAGTCAATACATCAATGAATACAGTATGTGTAGAATAAAGACCCCTTGTAACCAATGATCTGTGTGTGTGTGTGTGTGTGTGTATGAATTCCTGAGGCCGACGGTACCACACCACTGATATTCTTATTACATACAAGGGACGGACGGAGGGTTAATTCCACAGTGGTATTGGTTTGTTAGCTTCCCAACCAACCACACTTGTAAGGCTTCATAATTATTTTAGGGTTGATTCCACAGTGGTATTGGTTTGTTAGCTTCCCAACCAATCACACTTGTAAGGCTTCATTATTATTTTAGGGTTGATTCCACAGTGGTATTGGTTTGTTAGCTTCCCAACCACCCACACTTGTAAGGCTTCATTATTTTAGGGTTGATTCCACAGTGGTATTGGTTTGTTAGCTTCCCAACCAACCACACTTGTAAGGCTTCATTATTATTTTAGGGTTGATTCCACAGTGGTATTGGTTTGTTAGCTTCCCAACCAACCACACTTGTAAGGCTTCATTATTATTTTAGGGTTGATTCCACAGTGGTATTGGTTTGTTAGCTTCCCAACCAACCACACTTGTAAGGCTTCATTATTATTTTAGGGTTGATTCCACAGTGGTATTGGTTTGTTAGCTTCCCAACCAACCACACTTGTAAGGCTTCATTATTATTTTAGGGTTGATTCCACAGTGGTATTGGTTTGTTAGCTTCCCAACCAACCACACTTGTAAGGCTTCATTATTTTCCAAAAGGTGAGTATCCACATTCACAAAATCTATCCAACAGTTAGATAATAATAATAATAATAATAATAATAATAATAATAATGATCACTGTATAGTTTACTCACCAAATTCATTAATGGGGTATATATATATAACACACTAATTGTTTTGGGTGGTAAATTTGCAGCATATGATTCCTCCAAATTAGTCCAGGCAACAGGATACCATTATTTTTTCTGTGTGTTGTTTCCTGGCATACTCTGGAGGAATCAAGGCGCTCCAAAGTTTCAAAAGTAATACAATTCCCTTAAAAACATGTTACTTTACAGCTTAATAATAAATGCAGTGAAACGTTTACTATTAGTCATAAACGCCTGAATATTGAAATGACAGTATTCACATTTCTAAAAGTCTCTAACTGCACTTTTGGTTAGAACCCCATAACATATAGTTTTCAATAAGAACTTTGTTTTGGCTGGAAAATACTGATGGAAATATGCTAAGATTATCCACATAACTGTCTGTGTGATAGTATTAAACTTATCTTTGGCAAAAATAATCTTAGTGGCTCAGTTTGCAATACTTTGCAATGCGAATATAGCGACGAAGATTGTTTTCGTAGAAGATAAAGTTTAATACTACCAGCCTCTATTTCCTGATGCTAAAATGTTGCTAAGTTGATGAGATTTACCACCCAAAACAAAGTGTTATAATATACTCCCTCAAGATGTCTTTTTTATGGTTTTCAAATTAAATATTGCTCCAGATTTACCACCCAAAAACTTCGATGCTAAATATTAAATAATCTGACGGAGAGTGGCAATTTTCCCTCGATTCCTGATGATAGAAGAAATGAAAAACAGCGACAACAAATAAAAATGGATGGATGAGAGAAGTAAATAAATACATACAGCACTTAAACTTAACTCATAGAAAAATAAATTACATGAAAAAAGATGAAATTAAGACGGTAATAAACATCACCTGGGACACGCAACAATGGAAATGTGAACTGCAAGAAAAAAAATCTAGCATTGGAATCTGCAGAAATAATTTGGAAAGGAGAAATAAAAAGTGGAAATAAAATCTATGACAACACACCAGCCTCAAATAATTTCTATAAATGTATTGCCTCTAAATGTCCACTACTGTACGAGAAAGATTAAAAACAGCGTGATTTACAACAACCATATCCATATAAAGAGGACGAGGAAAGCATAATTGAATATCTTTTATTAGCAGGACACTTGGATGAAAAGAAACTATATTATATGTATAACTTTTGGAAACCACCGACGAGAGAAAAGAAAACGAACCGAATCCAAAATTAAGTGGGAAAAAAATGCAAACAAACAAATGAGGATTATGCAAGTCCTGCCTGGGCCTCAAACCTCACCGAGACTCATCACAACAACACCCTTCAAACCATACAGAACACAGCCCTAAAGATAATGACAGGCTGCACACCTACCACACCAACAGACCACCAACCCTTCAAACCATACAGAACACAGCCCTAAAGACAATCACAGGCTGCACAACTACCACACCTACAGACCACCAACCCTTCAAACCATACAGAATTAAGCCCTAAAGATAATGACAGTCTACACACCTACCACACCTACAGACCACCAACCCTTCAAACCATACAGAATTAAGCCCTAAAGATAATCACAGTCTACACACCTACCACACCTACAGACCACCTACACTATGAAACCAAAGTCCTGAAGATCAAAGATCATCTTGACATGAGAGGCACACAAACACTTGCTGCTGCAGCCTCCACAAACCCACACCATCCACTACACTACATGGCACAATACACACACACACACACACACTTGCTGCTGCAGCCTCCACAAACACACACCATCCACTACACTACATGGTACAACACCCACACATGCCAAGGAACATCAAAACAACACCCAGTACACAATACCATACACAAATACTATCATCTCTTACACCCTGTCCACCCCAAACCAATCTCCAGAAACACATCTATACTCCAATCACTCATCAGTCCATCCAAACACTCCAAAACAACACACAGCTGTATGTACCACCTCCTGACATCCACCCATCTGAATATACATACTCCAATCACTCATCAGTCCATCCAAACACTCCAAAACAACACACAGCTGTATGTACCACCTCCTGACATCCACCCATCTGAATATACATACTCCAATCACTCATCAGTCCATCCAAACACTCCAAAACAACACACAGCTGTATGTACCACCTCCTGACATCCACCCATCTGAATATACATACTCCAATCACTCATCAGTCCATCCAAACACTCCAAAACAACACACAGCTGCATGTACCACCTCCTGACATCCACCCATCTCAATATACATACTCCAAACACTCCAAAACAACACACAGCTGCATGTACCACCTCCTGACATCCACCCATCTGAATCCTCCCTTCCCCGTGAGGACAGAGTCCACCTGGCCAGGCTGTGGTGTGGCCACCACCCGGCCCTTCTGACATATCACAAGAGCCATTGTGGATAGAGCCATTGTGGATGTCTCTCTGGGATGTAACACAACATACCCATTCTATTAAACACATTATGGAAGACTGCAACGCACACAACCACACTCACCAACAACACAACATACACTCACTGAGGGCACTGTGGGAAAGCCCGGTTCAGGCAATGGCCTTCCTCAGGAGCTCGGGGCTGCTCGGCCAGAAAGCTTGAGGAACTTCAACAACAACAAATAATACAATAATAGTCGAGATAATAATGGAACGCCCCTAATTGAAAAAAATACATTGAACGACGACATCAAATAAAACTGAAATAACTGAATAAAATTAAGAGGATATTTCCCCGACCGAACATCTAATCTCATCTTTGACAATATCAAACTATAAGAAATAACTACAATCTCTTCCAACACAACCGTATAAAGAAAACTGGCTGGGAGATTTACTCTTTGCTGAAAATATAGACAAGGAAGAAGTGAAAATCATTATATACAATTTTTGGAGAGAGAGAGAGAGAGAGAGAGAGAGAGAGAGAGAGAGAGAGAGAGAGAGAGAGAGAGAGAGAGAGAGAGAGAGAGAGAGAGAGAGAGACAGAGAGAGAGAGAGACAGAGAGAGAGAGAGAGACAGAGAGAGAGAGAGAGACAGAGAGAGAGAGAGAGACAGAGAGAGAGAGAGACAGAGAGAGAGAGAGACAGAGAGAGAGAGAGACAGAGAGAGAGAGAGACAGAGAGAGAGAGAGAGAGACAGAGAGAGAGAGACAGAGACAGACAGGAGAGACAGAGAGAGAGACAGGAGAGACAGAGAGAGAGACAGGAGAGACAGAGAGAGAGACAGAGAGAGAGACAAGAGAGACAGAGAGAGAGACAGAGAGAGAGACAGGAGAGACAGAGAGAGAGACAGGAGAGACAGAGAGAGAGACAGAGAGAGAGACAGAGAGAGAGACAAGAGAGACAGGAGAGAGAGAGACAGGAGAGAGAGAGACAGGAGAGAGAGAGACAGGAGAGAGAGAGAATAAGAAAAGCAACCACAATATTATTAAAACCCCAAGAAAATGAAAATAATCTTATCGGGGAAAATACTATATATTTAAGAAAAAAAATATTAAACAGGCAAAAAAAAATAGTAATATATAAGTTTTGGTTAAATTCAGAGAAATATAAGATACAAAGAATTAAATAGATAACGAGACCCGACAGAAAATATTGAACCGGAAAAAAAAAAAAAAAAAAAAAAAAAAAAATTATTAATATATAAGTTTCGGTTAAATTTAGAGAAATATGAGATACAAATAAATAAATAAACAACAACAACAACTCGACTCAACTCAGTGTTACTAAAAGGAGGTCAATCAAATAAATTAAAATAACATTAATTAGGGTCGTTGGTTTCCTGACATATTATTATTATTATTTTTATTATTATTATTATTATTATTTTTTTTTTTTTTTTTTTTTTTTTAGGAATCACGAACTTTCAATTCACCAACAAAATAATCTTCTCTTAAGGGGGTGCGGTAGTAGGGGGACAGGCTTGGGGGGGGTTCGGGGGGTGCGGGAATAGGGGGACAGGCTTGGGAGGGGGTAGAAAGCCTGTCCCCTATTCCCGCACCCTTCTACCCCCCCCCCCAGGCCTGTCCCCCTACTCCCGCACCCCTCTGACCCTGTCCCCCTACTCCCGCACCCTTCTGAACCCCCCCCCCCGAGCCTGTCCCCCTACTCCCGCACCCCTCTGAACCCCCCCCCCGAGCCTGTCCCCCTACTCCCGCACCCCTCTAAACCCCCCCCAAGCCTCTCCCCCTACTCCCGCACCCCCCCAAGCCTGTCCCCCTATTCCCGCACCCCCCAAACCCCCCCCAAGCCTGTCCCCTACTCTCGCACCCCCTTAAGACTATATAGGTGTGTGTGTGTGTGTTTGTTTAGAGGCTTCTGATTCCTCCTGACTATGCCATGAAACAAACTTCTTCCATATAGGTGTGTGTGTGTGTGTGTGTGTTTGGAGGCTTCTGATTCCTCCTGACTATGCCATGAAACAAGCTCCTTCAATATAAGTGTGTGTGTGTGTGTGTATTTGTGTGTGTGTGTGTGTGTGTGTGTGTGTGTATTTGTGTGTGTGTGTATTTGTGTGTGTGTATGTATTTGTGTGTGTGTGTATTTGTGTGTGCGTGTGTGTGTATTTCGTGGCAATATTTGAAGGACACATTTACCTCCAATTATCCGACCACATCAAAAACAGGAAGGACAGTTAAAGGAATGAATAGCATTTAAATTCACTAACAACAAACTTAGAGGAAAAAAAGGCACTTAATTCAAATATACCTACTTACTTCTAATTAATAATCTTGAAGGAACAACAACAATGGTTAAATATAGTTAATTAAAGGAATGAACGGCATTTAATTTTACTACCAAACTTAAATAGGAAAAAATGGCACTTAATTCAAATATACCTTCTATTTATTCCTTCTATTTAATAATCTTGAAGGAACAACAACAACAACGATTAAATATAGTTAATTAAAGGAATGAATAGCATTTAAATTCACTAACAACAAACTTAGATGAAAAAAAGGCACTTAATTCAAATATACCTACTTACTTCTAATTAATAATCTTGAAGGAACAACAACAACAACAATGGTTAAATATAGTTAATTAAAGGACACAAACACCAAAATTATTGCATACAACACTTTCGTTCGGTCACATTTAGATTATTGCAACACCGTCTGGGACCCACACACTTACAATAATATCAATAAATTATCGTCCATACAAAACAAGACTACAAGATGGGCCAGACGTAATTACAGACACACACACACACTACATACATACAGTCACTTTGCTTAATTAAACAAGACACAAAACTAGACCCATTAGTAACACGAAGACAGATACACACACAGACAATAGATGATATACAAAATGTCAAATAAGTTAGTTGACATAGACAAAGACACATATCTATACACCCTACAAGTATACGATACACTAGAGACAGCCACAACTTAAAATACCACTCATAAACAAGTAAGTTGACATAGAATAAGACACATATCTACACCCTACAAGTATACGATTCACTAGAGGCAGCCACAACTTATTAAAATACCATACATACATACATACATACATACAAGACAAGCACTGATATATTTAGGCACTCATTCATTTATTCTTTCTTTCCCCGCAGTATCAAAGAGTGGAATCATATCTAACATCTCACTACGTAGTTAATTAATAGCCCCAATCTTGACACGTTTAGAAATAGCTAACTAACTACGATCACCAATCATTACCTCCCCAATCCTAATCCTCAACCCACTCCACCCTCATCCTAACCTCCTTCCTAACCCTCTTCCTAATCCTGCCCTGGATCCCTAAATCCCCCGCACAACCCCCGCATATTATGCCGCCCATGAGCGGCCCTCTGTAGGACCTTAAAACTTGAACTTGAATAGCATTTATTACTACCAAACTTAAATAGGAAAAAATGGCACTTAATTCAAATATACCTTCTATTTATTCCTTCTATTTAATAATCTGAAAGGAACAACAACAACAACAAAGGTTAAATATAGTTAATTAAAGGAATGAACGGCATTTAACTTCACTACCAAACTTAGAGGAAAAAAAAGGCACTTAATTCAAATAAATCTACTTCCTTCTATTTAATAATCTTAAAGGAACAACAAGGTTAAATATAGTTAATTAAAGGAATGAATAGCATTTAAATTCACTACCAAACTTAAAAGGAAAAAATGGCACTTAATTCAAATATACCTTCTATTTAATAATCTTGAAGGAACAACAACAACAATGGTTAAATATAGTTAATTAAAGGAATGAACGGCATTTAATTTTACTACCAAACTTAAGTAGGAAAAAATGGCACTTAATTCAAATATACCTTCTATTTAAAAATCTTAAAACAACAACAATGGTTAAATATAGTTAATTAAAGGAATGAACGGCATTTAATTTTACTACCAAACTTAGAGGAAAAAAAGGCACTTAATTCAAATATATCTTCTATTTAAAAATCTTGAAGGAACAACAACAACAACTATGGTTAAATATAGTTAATTAAAAGAATGAATACCATTTAAATTCACTACCAAATTAAAAAGGAAAAGGAAAAAGAACAAGGCCACGTAATTTAAAGGTACCAAAATTAATTCCATTTAATTTTAACTTAAATAAACACGAAGGAAAAACATCAAAATTAAAATAAGAGTTAACTAAACATTAATCCACTCACTCACATTTTAGTTAATTTGTTATAATTTTATGATACATACATACATACATAAAAATTCGAACACAAAAAAAAATTTCCCGCCACATACAAATCCAAAAAAAAAAAAAATTGAAAATGAAAATGGAAAAATCCCTGCTATTTTTTTTTCCTTAGTTTGTATAGACCACTGACACCACTCCTTAATAACACCAGTCTTACACCACTAATACACCAGTTACCTTACCTTGTTAGTACACACTGTAAAGGGGTTAAATTCGAACACAAACTTCGCGCCACCTCATAATCCCTGCCATTTTTTTCCGAAGCCTTTACACACCAGTCCTATTAAACCCTTATTTCACCGTGCCTACACCACTATACACCAATCACACCATATATACACATGGACAAGACCACCATGCATGTGTTTGTACCGGTGGCCGCATTTAACGCTTAAAAGGAAGGCGGGAAATGAATATAATGGTGAGCTAACCTTACACCTCGCAGACAACGCCGGCCATGAGCGTTGTTGGAGTTAATGGTGGTGGTTCTCAGGGACACTCACTCCATACACATATTTTTATTCAGTTTAAAGTTTTATATGTATATATTAATATAGTATATGTATAGAATTACAAGTTTATTTTATTATTTATTAAGTCTGTCGTTTTGATTTTAATAATGGTGGTGTAATAATAGTGGTGGTTCTCAGGGCCACTCACTCAATACACATATTTTTAATTCATTTTAAAGTTATATATATATTAATATAGTATATGTATAGAATTACAAGTTTATTTTTATTTATTAGGCCTGTCATTTTGGTTATAATAATGGTGGTATAATAATAGTGGTGGTTCTCAGGGCCACTACACACGCCCTCACTATTTACACATATATATAGTTTTATTTATTTACCATATATATCTACATTATTACAGTGTAAATAGAGAATTATAAGGTTATTTTGTTATTATTAAGTCCATTTTGTGTTATAATTATGGTGGTGGTTCTCAGGGCCACTACACTACACACGCCTTCACTATTATTTACACATATTTTTTTTGTTATTTATTTACCAGCAGTTATATCTACATTATTACACTGTAGATAGAAATTTATAAGTTGTTTTTTTATTATTATTAATTAATGGTGGTTGTGGTTCTCAGAAGTATGGCAACTGTTTTTGTAATAATAATGTTCGAATAGAATAATAATTAACTGATAAGAATATATATAATTTCCTAATAAAATAGTGAATTGCGCACATCAGGATTTCTGTTCCAAGAATTATGAAACAGTCTGCAAATAATTAAACAAAAAAGTGTAGAGAATTGTGAATATCCCGAGAAGTAAATAAATACCCAATGCCGTGTTTACTTTTACCCTTTGAACTTGGCGGCCATTCTAAATACCACGTAGCCTTCTTTCTACACTCGTCGATCGTGATACGTAATTTAAGGTGGTATATAATTCACTTTTGTTACATTGGAGTGCCTTGTTGATTCCTCCAAAGTATGCCAGGAAACAACAACAGCACCAGATGAACAAAAATAATGGTGTTTGTTCTGATGTTGTTGCTTGGAATAGTTTGGAGGAATCAGTTGCTCCAGATTTACCAACAATGTACAGTTGGATACGTGAATGGGTGGTACAGCCCAAGTGAAAGATGGTCAATTTCTGCCAATATCAAGTTTCTTATTAGTGCCAAATAGGAGACATCAGGGGCAGAAGTCAGTATTGAGGATGGTAATAAAAAGCAACTACCTGATAATAGACACTGGTTAGGTTAGGTTAGGTGGGTTAGGTGGGTTGGGTTGGGTTAGGTGGGTTGGGTTAGGTTAGGTTAGGTTGGTAATTAGGAGGGGCAGAAGTCAGTATTGAGGATGGTAATAAAAAGCAACTACCTCATAATAGACATTGGTTAGGTTAGGTTAGGTGGGTTGGGTTAGGTTAGGTTAGGTGGGTTAGGTAGGTTGGGTTAGGTTAGGTTAGGTGGGTTGAGTTGGGTTAAAGCTGCATAATATTTGTAAGCTTTATTTTACACAAAGTTACATTTCATCACTCAAACACATCTGTGCAGACGTGATTACAGCAGACACACTACATACATACAGTCACTTTGCTTAATTAAACAAGGCACAAAACTAGACCCATTAGTAACACGAATTAAGACAGATACACAGACAGACAACAGATGATATACAAAATGACACACAAGTTAAAAGTTGACATAGACAAAAAAAGACACATATCTACCTACACCCTACAAGTATACGATCCACTAGAGACAGCCACAACTTAAAATACCATACATACACAAGTTAAAAGTTGACATAGACAAAAAAGACACATATATACACCCTACAAGTATACGATTCACTAGAGGCAGCCACAACTTATTAAAATACCATACATACATACATACATACAAGACAATCACTGATCGATATATTTAGGCACTCATTCATTAATTCTTTCTTTCCCCGCATGTATCAAAGAGTGGAATCATATCTCCCATCTCACTAGGTAGTTAATTAATTAGCCCCAATCTTGACACGTTTAGAAATAGCTAACTAACTAGGATCACCAATCATTACCTCCCCAATCCCACTAATCCTCATCCTAACCTCCTTCCTAATCCTCTCCCCTGTCAGAACACTCACTCAATACACATATTTTTATTCATTTTAAAGTTATATATACATTATTATAGTATATGTATAGAATTACAAGTTTATTTTTATTATTATTATTAGGTCTGTCATTTGGGTTATAATGATGGTGGTATAATAATAATAATAATATAAGAGTCCCTCCTAAACTATTACAGAAAACCAGCAGAGCCCTAACACCAGAGAAAACGTAATAATTATAGAAAATATAATGGTAGACTACAGTATATACATATTATTAGGATCTCTGACATATAATTATTATTGTCGTAATAATTAATGAGTTGTAGTAGGCGAACGAACACAGAAAACCAATGAATTTAAAACTGTATAATATTTGTTTAAGCTTTATTTTACAAAGTTACATTTCTTCACTCAAACACATGCAAGGATATATATATTTAAATTATTATTTTTTTTTTTATTATACTATACATAATTTTTATATTTATATATATACATACAGAAGGTGTATTATTTATAAATAGTGTGTAACTAACTAAGGGACCCTGTGTGTGTGTGTGTGTGGATAAGGAGAGAGAGAGTGTGTGTGTGTGTGTGTGGATAAGGAGAGAGAGTGTGTGTGTGTGTGTGTGTGGATAAGGAGAGAGTGTGTGTGTGTGTGTGTGTGGATAAGGAGAGAGAGTGTGTGTGTGTGTAAGAAGAGTGTGTGTGTGTGTGTGTGTGTGTGTGGATAAGGAGAGAGAGTGTGTGTGTGTGTAAGAAGTGTGTGTGTGTGTGTGTGCGGATAAGGAGAGAGAGTGTGTGTGTGTAAGTGTGTGTGTGTGTGTGGATAAGGAGAGAGAGTGTGTGTGTGTGTGTGTGTGGATAAGGAGAGAGAGTGTGTGTGTAAGAAGAGTGTGTGTGTGTGTGGATAAGGAGAGAGAGTGTGTGTGTGTAAGAAGAGTGTGTGTGTGTGTGTGTGTGTGGATAAGGAGAGAGAGTGTGTGTGTGTAAGAAGAGTGTGTGTGTGTGTGTGTGTGGATAAGGAGAGAGAGTGTGTGTGTGTAAGAAGAGTGTGTGTGTGTGTGTGTGTGGATAAGGAGAGAGAGTGTGTGTGTGTAAGAAGAGTGTGTGTGTGTGTGTGGATAAGGAGAGAGAGTGTGTGTGTGTAAGAAGAGTGTGTGTGTGTGTGTGTGTGTGGATAAGGAGAGAGAGTGTGTGTGTGTAAGAAGAGTGTGTGTGTGTGTGTGTGTGTGTATGTGTGGATAAGGAGAGAGTGTGTGTGTGTGTGTGTGGATAAGGAGAGAGTGTGTGTGTGTGTAAGAAGAGTGTGTGTGTGTGTGTGTGTGTGTGTGTGTGTGTGGATAAGGAGAGAGAGAGTGTGTGTGTGTGTGTGTGTGGATAAGGAGAGAGAGTGTGTGTGTGTAAGAAGAGTGTGTGTGTGTGTGTGTGTGGATAAGGAGAGAGAGTGTGTGTGTGTGTAAGAAGAGTGTGTGTGTGTGTGTGTGTGTGTGGATAAGGAGAGAGAGAGTGTGTGTGTGTAAGAAGAGTGTGTATGTGTGTGTGTGTGTATGTGTGGATAAGGAGAGAGAGTGTGTGTGTGTGTGAGTGTGGATAAGGAGAGAGAGTGTGTGTGTGTAAGAAGAGTGTGTGTGTGTGTAAGAAGAGTGTGTGTGTGTGTGTGTGTGTAAGAAGAGTGTGTGTGTGTGTGATGTAGTCAGAAAATTGGAGGTAAACGAATCCTTCAAAAATTACCACGAAACACACACACACACACACACACACACACATATAGAAGGAGTTTGTTTCATGGCACAGTCAGGAGGAATCAGAAGCCTCCAAACACACACACACACACACACACACACCTATATAGAAGGAGTTTGTTTGTTTCATGGCACAGTCAGGAGGAATCAGAAGCCTCCAAACACACACACAAACACACACACACCTATATAGAAGGAGTTTGTTTCATGGCATACTTTGGAGGAATCAAGGCACTCCAATGTAACAAAAAAAAAAAGTGAATTACCACCTTAAGAGAATTCAATCGCCTTCCAATTTACCCCGAAAAAAAAAAAAAAAAAAAAAAAAAGTTTGTTCTACCCGTAAGTATTTTTCATGTTTGTTATTATTTAATTTTTGAAGTGTTGAGGTGACCCCTATATGTGAATTACAATGTCTAATTTTATTTTAGGGTAGAACTAAGTAACCACATAATAATAGTATCAATTAACTTGATATTATATAATGTGTGTGTATGTATGTACAGCCACAATCAAATATCCACCAACACTTTCCTTCCATCGTAGTAAATAATTATCTTGGTAATAAAGAACAACACGTGTATGATTTTGCAGCACCTCATAATAATAATAATAATAATAATAATAATAACAATAATAATAATAATAATAATAAAGAACAACACGTGTATAACTTTGCAGCACCTCATAATAATAATAATAATAATAATAATAATAATAATAATAATATCCACCAACACTTTCCTTCCTTCCATCGTAGTAAATAAATCAGTATCATATCAAAATATAATCATACAACAACAACACCTTACTTATGTCAACTCAACCCCCTCAATTATTATTATTATTATTATGAGGTGCTGCAAAATTATACACGTGTTGTTCTTTATTACCAAGATATTATTATTATTATTATTATTATGAGGTGCTGCAAAATTATACACGTGTTGTTCTTTATTATTATTATTATTATTATTAGGTGCTGCAAAATCATACACGTGTTGTTCTTTATTACCAAGATAATTATTTACTACGATGGAAGGAAAGTGTTGGTGGACATTTGATTGTGGCTGTACCTCACTAAAAATTTACCATTCAGAGTTGATTCCACAGTGGTATTGGTTTGTTAGCTTCCCAACCAACCACACTTGTAAGGCTTCATTATTTTCCAAAAGGTGAGTATCCACATTCACAAAATCTATCCAACAGTTAGATAATAATAATAATACTAATAATAATAATAATAATAATAATAATAATAATGATCACTGTATAGTTTACTCACCAAATTCATTAAATAATTCACCCACAAGTCATTTACACGGCTAACATTCTTTCGTTTGCGTGCTTACAAACCAATACCAACCACTGTGGAATCGACCCATAGTAATATTTCGTACTGTCAATGATATGTGTGTGTATTGTAATGTTTGTAATGAATATGTGTACAGTACAGAAAACCCTCTCTGTACAGTCATGGTCAAAAATAATCATCCATAGAGGGGTAACTCACCTAAGAGTTTTTTTGGCAGTTTCACAATGTTTTTTTAGCTTATAGGCTTTCCATTAAATAGGTTAAGTACCATCTTTTAATTTACTACAAGCAGCTACACACTACTTAAAACAATAACACACACACACACACACACACGTTAACTACCATCTTTTAATTTAATACAAGTAGCTACACACTACTTAAAACAATAACACACACACACACACACACACACACACGTTAACTACCATCTTTTAATTTAATACAAGCAGCTACACACTACTTAAAACAATAACACACACACACACACACACACACACGTTAACTACCATCTTTTAATTTAATACAAGCAGCTACACACTACTTAAAACAATAACACACACACACACACGTTAACTACCATCTTTTAATTTAATACAAGCAGCTACACACTACTTAAAACAATAACACACACACACACACGTTAACTACCATCTTTTAATTTAATACAAGCAGCTACACACTACTTAAAACAATAACATCATAATTATGTGAACGTGAAAACATTAGACAGTAAATTGTTTGAGATACCCATATGTGGATGATTATTATTGACCACGACTGTACATTGACACACCCATATACCCAGTGATAGATAATAAGGATAGTTGTTGTTATTATTTGTTGTCATAAATACATTAATTTTATTTTTCTTATGACAGGTTGACAGGCGCCAGTCATCACTTCAATTCCTTCTATCCTTCCTTCCTTCACTCACTCCCTACATCTTCCTTCCTTCACTCACTCCCTACATCCTTCCTTCCTTCACTCCCTACATCCTTCCTTCCTTCACTCCCTACATCCTTCCCTCCTTCACTCCCTACATTTTTCCTTCCTTCCTTCCTTCACTCACTCCCTACATCCTTCCTTCCTTCCTTCTATCCTTCCTTCCTTCCCTGCCTCCCTACATCCTTCCTTCCTTCCTTCACTCCCTCCCTACATCCTTCCTTCACTCCCTACATCCTTCCTTCCTTCACTCACTCCCTACATCCTTCCTTCATTCCTTCCCTACATCCTTCCTTCCTTCCTACATCCTTCCTTCCTTCCTTCCTTCCCTCCCTACATCCTTCCTTCCTTCACTCACTCCCTACATCCTTCCTTCATTCCTTCACTCCCTCCCTACATCCTTCCTTCCTTCCTTCCTTCACTCCCTACATCCTTCCTTCCTTCACTCCCTACATCCTTCCTTCCTTCACTCCCTACATCCTTCCTTCATTCCCATCCTTCCCTCACTCCCTACATCCTTCCTTCCTTCACTCCTACATCCTTCCTTCACTCACTCCCTACATCCTTTCTTCCCTGCCTCCCACACTCCCTACATCCTTCCTTCCTTCCCTGCCTCCCTACCCCATCCTCTTCTTCCCTTACCTCCACCCACCTTACCTTACCCTACACTACCCTACACCCCCTCCTCCTAACCCCCTCCCCTACCTACCCCAACACCCCTACCCACCCTCCCCCTTACCCAACAACCCCTACCCCATACCCAACACCCCCTCCCCACACCTTACCTACCCTCCCCATACCCAACACCCCATTCTTCCCTTCCCCCACCCCATACCCAACACCTAACCTACACCCCCTACACCCCTTCCCACCCTACACCACCCCCTCCCCCTAACCCCTTCCCCTACCTACCCTACACCCCCCACCCACTACCTACCCAACACCCCCCCCTACTTACCCTACCCCCCCCAACACCCCTACACCCCACCCTCCCTACCCAACACCTCTCTACCTTCCATTCCAGAGGTGTAAACAACAGGACCCTATCAACAAAGGTAAACAACACTAATATTATTATTCTTAGTAATATTAATAACTCATAAGGGAAGAGCTAGGGGTCATCTCAACACTATCATACTAATCATACTTAATCATACTAATCATACTTTATCAATCATACTAATCATACTTATACTTAATCATACTAATCATACTTTGTCATACTTATCATACTAATCATACTTTATCAATCATACTAATCATACTTATACTTAATCATACTAATCATACTTTATCATACTATCAAACTTATACTTTATCATACTAATCATACTTATACTTAATCATACTTTATCATACTAATCATACTTTATCATACTAATGTCATTGTAATATTATTATTATTATTATTATTATTATCTTTTATGTACGAGTTGTATTGTAATAAAAAAACATTGTTGTAACTGTATGTATATATATCTTTTATGTATAATTTGTATATGTATTTGTATTAAAAAAAATATATACTATATATATATAAATTGTACTTGAATCTTTTATTTCTCCAAACAACAACAACAACATATTATACAATTAATTATCTTAAGGGGGACAGGCTTGGGGGGGTTTGGGGTGCGGGGATAGGCTGTGGGGAGGTTTTGTGGGGGGTGTGAATAGGGGGACAGGCTTGGGGGGAGGTTTTGGGGGGTGCAGGAATAGGGGGAGGGGTTGGGGGGTGCGGGAATAGGGGGAGGGGTATGGGGGGGGTGCGGGAATAGGGGGAGGGGTTGGGGGGAGGGGTTAGGGGGGTGCAGGAATAGGAAACAGGAATTTTACCCCCCACCCAGGCCTGTCCCCCTATTCCAACACTCCTGAAGCCTGTCCCCTATTCCCACACACTCCAAACCCCCCCCCCCAAGCCTGTCCCCTTATTCCCGCAATCCCAAAATTCCCCCCCCCCAAGCCCTGTCCCCCTATTCCAGCACCCACTTAACACTCATTCATTATTCATTATCCACTTCATATATTTTTTCAAACACTTTCCAATCCTTCAAACTTAGCATTTCTCTTTCCTTGATGTTCTAGAATGGTAACTCGTGCTAGATATTTACTCATTACTCAAGCCAGATATTTACTCATTACTCACCATCCACTTTCATATATTTAGCAACATTTTCCAATTCTTCAAACTTACTATTTCGCACTTTCCAATTCTTCAAACTTACTATTTCGCACTTTCCAATCCTCAAACTTTTTATTATTTCTCTTTCCTTCATCTTCTAGAATGGTAACTCGTGCTAGATATTTTACTCATTACTCACATCAGATATTTACTCATTACTCACCATCCACTTTCATATATTTAGCAGCACTTTCCAATCCTTCAAACTTTTTATTATTTCTCTTTCCTTCATCCTGTATTATGGTAACTCGTGCTAGATATTTATTCACTACTCAACATCCACTCACGCCCAGATATTTACTCATTACTCGTTATCCACTTTCATATATTTAGCCGCACTTTCCAATCCTTCAAACTTACTATTTCGCACTTTCCAATTCTTCAAACTTTTTATTATTTCTCTTTCCTTCATCTTGTATTATGGTAACTCGTGCTAGACATTTATTCATTATTGACTTTCATATATTTAGCAGCACTTTTCAATCCTCAGCACTTTCCAATCTTCAAACTTTTTATTATTTCTCTTTCCTTGATCTTGTATTATGGTAACTCGTGCTAGACATTTATTCATTATTGACTTTCATATATTTAGCAGCACTTTTCAATCCTTCAGCACTTTCCAATCCTTTCAAACTTTTTATTACTTCTCTTTCCTTGGTGTTCTAGAATGGTAACTCGTGCTAGATATTTATTCATTATTGACTTTCATATATTTAGCAGCACTTTCCAATCCTTCAAACTCATTATTGATTTAGGATATTACTTTATAATTAACACTCATTATTACTGTAAACTTAACACTCATTTATTCATTATTGACTTTCATATATTAGCAGCACTTTTCAATCCTTCAGCACTTTCCAATCCTTCAAACTTTTTATTATTTCTCTTTCCTTCATCTTCTAGAATGGTAACTCGAGCCAGACATTTACTCATGCCTTTGCGTCTGGCTGCGGCACAGTAGACAACATTGTGCGACATTGACACCACCGCCTCCTTCGCACCCGCCTCGGTCAGCCCGAAGAATCGTCGAGGTTCATCACGTCGTATGGGGGTCGCAGCTGGTCTGGGGTTCGGGCCCGACTCGACACGATGATGTTTGCCGATCGAATCTTGCGGTGTAGTGAGTGGGCCAGACTGATGGTTTGTTGACGACTGCCCGAACCAACGATACAGGGACCATAACACACCTGTAAATATATGACATTAATTAGGGGGTGCGGGAATAGGGGGACAGGCTTGGGGGGGGGGTTAGGGGGGTGCGGGGACAGGCTTGGAGGTGTGCGGGAGTAGGGGAACAGGCTGGGGGAGTGGTTTAGGGGTGTGTGTGAGTATGGGACAGGCTTGGGGGGGGGGGGTTAGGAGGGTGCGGGAGTATAGGGGGACAGGCCTGGGGGGGGGGGGGTTAGGGGGGGTGCAGGAATAGGGGCCAGACTGATGGTTTGTTGACGACTCCCTGAACCAACGAATACAAGGACCATAACACACCTGTATAGGGGTTTGGTATTAATTAAGGGGGTGCGGGACAGGCTTGGGGAAGGGGTTAGGGGGGTGCGGGAGTAGGGGTTCAGGCTTGGGGGGTTTTGGGGGGTGCGGGAATAGGGGGACAGGCTTTGGGGGACAGGCTTAGGGGGGTGCGGGAGTATGGGACAGGCTTGGGGGGGGAGGTGCAGGAATAGGGGGACAGGCTTTGGGGGGGGGGGGTAGAAAGCCTGTCCCCTATTCCCGCACCCCTCTAACCCCCCCCCCCACCCCAAATACAGAGTAACCGTGTAATACAACCCTTTATTCATTACCAACACACAAAGTAATTTACCGAGCCTATTATTAAAAGAATATAATCGTGAGAAAATTTAATCATCTTATATCGAAGGTGTCGCAGGAAAAAGTGACCGTGTGATACCAACTTAACACAAGTCTGGGAAAACTTATATTGGTGGTGTTCAATGTGTGACTGAGTATAAAAGGAATAACACAAGGCTGGGAAAACTTATATTGGTGGTGTTCAATGTGTGACTGAGTATATAAAGGAATAACACAAGCCTGGGAAAACTTATATTGGTGGTGTTCAATGTGTGACTGAGTATAAAAGTAAGTGTTACATACAAATATTAATTCATTGTACAGTTGCCCAAGAAAATACTGCAACTAAATTTGGTGGTGTGTTGCAATATTTGGCAGGTGGTACAAAGTAAACACTCGTATTTTATCAATGGATCACTTAGACCCTACAACCGTTAAAAGATGATGTAATTAGCTGAAGTTAATTAATAAGATCCATCCATACAAAGGTAATATATATATATAAAATGGACGTGAATTAATGCTGTTGGGTGTACAATATATAGATTAAATAAACTTACCTTAATAATAATACAATAACTACCTTGATTATATTAGTATTATTAAGTATAGAAAATGGTTCAGAATGTAACTATCTTGTCATATTAGTATTATTATTAAGTATATAAAATGGACGTGAATTAATGCTGTCGGCTGTACAATATATAGATTAAATAAACTGACCTGAATAATAATAATACCAGGAATTATCACAAAAACTAATTCCTTCACTATAGCCTAAATATCAAACATTAATTTTTCTCTATATTGGGGGGGTTTAGGGGGGTTTTGGGGGGTGCGGGAATAGGGGGACAGGCTTGGGGTGGGTGTGGGAATAGGGGGACAGGGTTGGGGGGTGCAGGAATAGGGGGCCAGGCTTGGGTGGGTTGGGTGGGTTTGGGGGGTGCGGGAATAGGGGGACAGGCTTGGGGTGTGCGGGAATAGGGGGACAAGCTTTCTACACCCCACCCCACCCCCCCCAAGCCTGTCCCCCTATTCCCGCACACCCCCAAACCCACCCCAAGCCTGTCCCCCTATTCCCACACCCCCCAAACCCCTCCCCAAGCCTGTCCCCCTACTCCCGCACCCCCTCAAACCCACCCAAGCCTGTCCCCCCCTATTTCCCGCACCCCCCCTAAACCCCCCCCCCCCAAGATAGAGGAATATTAATGTTTGATATCTCCTCACCTCATAGTAGATATTTTTCTCTATCGCCGAGTGTAACAGCTTGCGTGAAAACCTGGTCTCGCCCTCCACGGCACTCAGGGAAATAATATCCACTTCCACGAGATTCTGGCTCACAGTCTGAAAATTTAACGATAAAAAAAAAAAAAAAAAAAAAAAAAAAAAAAAAAAAAAAAATGGTTGAGTTAATAAATAAATAATAAAAAAAAATATTATGCATTTGGAATTTTTTTTTATCTATGCTCAAAATTTCTGCCTGTCCCCTGTTCCTGCACCCCTAACCCCCCCCCCAAGCCTGTCCCCCTATTCCTGCACCCCCCAAAGCCTGTCCCCTATTACTGCACCCCCCTAACCCCCCCCCAAGCCTGTCCCCCTACTACCGCACCCCCCAAACCCCCCCCAAGCCTGTCCCCTATTCCGCAACCCCCTAACCCCCCTCCCCCAAGCCAGTCCCCCCTATTACCGCACCCCCCTAACCCCCTCCCCCCAAGCCTGTCCCCTATTCCCGCCCCCCCCTAAAAAATATATATTTATACCCAGCTAAATATATTCTTACTGCAAATATTGAATACCTTTGCAACTCAAGTGATAAAGTACAATTATGTTTGGTTTTGTAGTGTTGGTGTTTTGTGTGTGTGTGTGGGTGTGTGTGTGTGTGGTGTGAGATAGAGTGTGTGTGTGTGTGTGTGTTTGTGTGAGATAGAGAGTGTGTGTGTGTGTGTGTTTTTTACCATATATTACTAAATGTGTGTGTGTGTGTATGTGTGTGTGTGTGTGTGTGTGTGTGTGTGTTACCATATATTACTAATTGTGTGTGTGTTTTGGGTGTGTGTGTGTGTGTGTGTGTGTATTGTACTGTTTTGTAATGAATGTGTGTACAGTAAACCTTCTCTTTACATTACACACCCATATACCCAGTGATGGATAAGTACATTCATTACAAACATTACAATACACACACACAACAATAACAACAACAATAACAATAACAATAACAACAACTAATTATTTATGGTAATTTACTGCCACTACACACACACACACATATACACACACACACACATACACACACACCTTTGAAATAACACACACACACACACACTCTATCTCACAAACACACACACACTCTATCTCACACACACACACACACATACACAAACACACATACACACACACACACACACACAAACACACACACACACACACAAACACACACACACACATTTAGTAGTAAAATATGGTTAAATCCCAACTAACTAACTTGTTTAAATATATTCATACTGCAAATAAATAATAAACTGAATTATCCTAACTAACTAATTCACTACCAGTACACACACACACACACACACCTTTTGATATAACACACACACACACACACACCTTTTGATATAACACACACACACACCTTTTGATATAACACACACACACACAACTTTTGATATAACACACACACACACACACACTCTATCTCACACACACACACACTCTATCTCACACACACACACACTCTATCACACACACACACACACACACACATTTAGTAGTAATATCAGGTTAAATCCCGACTGACTGACTGACCAACCAACCAACCAACTCACTCACTCACTCACTCACTCACCAACCAACCAACCAACCAACCAACCAACCAACTAACTAACTAACTAACTAACCAACTAACCAACTAAACTCACTCACACACTCACTCACTCACTCACTCACTCACTCACTAACTAACTAACTAACTAACTAACCAACCAACCAACCAACCCACCCACCAACCAACCAACCAACTAACCAACCAACTAACTAACTAACTAACTAACCAACCAACCAACACACTCACTCACACACTCACACACTCACTAACTAACTCACTCACTAACTCACTCACTCACTCACTCACTAACTAACTAACCAACCAACCAACCAACCAACTCACACACTCACTCACCCACCAACCAACTAACCAACACACTCACTAACACTCACACACACACTCACTTGTTTAAGAGCGACCTCGGTAGTTGGAGTGAAAGCAATGACATCATACTGCTTGATAACGTCGCGATATTTGGAGAGGAAGGGAGAGCCCGGGTCCGAGTAGGTGAGGGTAATGCGGGTCAGAATAATCGGGTCCCGGGTAATGTTGTGTTTCCGCAGGTCCGCCTCGGTTAGAATCAGCTTGGGGGGCGGCGGAACGTTTGGGAAATCACCTGGAAAAAAAAATTGTAGATAGATTCCATATGTTGTTAATTATTATGAGTGCTAAATATAGTTCCATTACAAAAAATTTAAAACACACACACGTACACACTCACACACTCTATCTCTCACACACATACATACACTCTATCACACACACACACACACACTCTATCTCACACACACACACATATACACACTCTATCTCACACACACATACACACACTCTAGGGGGGGTTGGGGGGGGAATAGGGGACAGGCTTGGTGGGTGGGTCTTAGAGTGTGTGTGGGGGGGGGGGGGGTTTGGGGGGTGCGGGAATAGGGGGACAGGCTTTCTACCCACCCCAAGCCTGTCCCCCTATTCCTGCACCCCCCAAACCCCACCCCAAGCCTGTCCCCCCAAACCCCACCCCAAGCCTGTCCCCCTATTCCCACAACCCCCAACCCCACCCCCAAGCCTGTCCCCCTATTCCTGCACCCCCGAAACCCCCCCCACCCAAGCCTGTCCCCCTATTCCCACACCCCCCGCACCCCCCCTAAAGCCTGTCCCCCTACTCCCCCCCTCCCTTTAATTACTACAAATGCAAACTATAATTCCAGTACAAAAAAATAGTTTAGTACAAGTGCCAATTACAGTTTACAATTTACCGTAATTAATCTATTTATTAATTAATATAAATAAATACATTAATTAAAATATATATTACTCATCCCTCTTTTATTCAACAACATTAAGAAATAAAAATTAATATAGTCGCCAATTAAGTTATCAATTATTCATCTTTCTTTTATTCAACATTAAGAAATAAAAATTAATACAGTCGCCAATTAAGTTATCAATTATTCATCTTTCTTTTATTCAACAACATTAATATATATGGTGTTTATTGAAAGAATTACTGTTTTGTAGCAGTGTTGCCAGATCCGGTTAGGTACCAGTATTTTGCCCCGGTCATTTCCTGTACTGTACCACGGTTATTTCCCGGTAGTTTGTCCAGGTTAGGTCCCGGTAGTTTGTCCAGGTTAGGTCCCGGTAGTTTGTACAGGTTATTTCCCGGTAGTTTGTCCAGGTTATTTCCCGGTAGTTTGCCCAGGTTATTTCCCGGTAGTTTGTCCAGGTTATTTCCCGGTAGTTTGCCCAGGTTATTTCCCGGTAGTTTGTCCAGGTTAGGTCCCGGTAGTTTGTCCAGGTTAGGTCCCGGTAGTTTGTCCAGGTTAGGTCCCGGTAGTTTGCTCAGGTTAGGTCCCGGTAGTTTGTCCAGGTTAGGTCCCGGTAGTTTGATGCGGTCTAGGTTAGGTTAGGTTAGGTAAGGTAAGGTTAGGTAAGGTTAGGTCATGTTAGGTTAGGTTAGGTTAGGTAAGGTCAAGTTAGGTTAAGTTAGGTTAGGTTAGGTTAGGTTAGGTTAGGTAAGGTAAGGTTAGGTTAGGTAAGGTAAGGTTAGGTAAGGTAAGGTCAGGCTAATTTCAAAATGCCCTATCTTGGAAATGGGGCATTTGTGGAGGAAATGCCATAGAAGAAAATAGTCTTAGAATGGTCTAAATAAGTGGGTAATGAAGGTAGAAAAACCATACCCAATAACGGTAATTCTTTCAATATTTACCAAAAAAATAAAAATACAGTAATTAAATATAAATACAGTGTTGTATTATCCGTTATTTCTGTATTAATGGCCACGGTTTGATAGCCCATACTGAGTGCTTTTAATACCGTACTTTTGAGGTTAGGTTAGGTTAGATTAGGTTAGGTTAGTAATTATGTTATAGATAAAAATAAATATAGTAATTATGTTATAAATAAAAAAAAATAAAAATAAATACAGTAATTATGTTATAAATTAATAAAAATAAAAATAAATACAGTAATTATGTTATAAAATAAGTTATGAATAAAAATAAATACAGTAATTACGTTATAAAATAATAAAAATAAAATAAATACAATAATTAAGTTATAAAATAATAAAAATAAAAATAAATACAGTAATTATGTTATAAATTAATAAAAATAAAAATAAATACAGTAATTATGTTATAAATTAATAAAAATAAAAATAAATACAATAATCATGTTACAAATTAATAAAAATAAAAATAAATAGAGTAATTAAGTAATAAATTAATAAAAATAAAAATAAATACAGTACCTAATTAAGTCATATATAAATTACTTATACCAATTTTCTTCATAATTAAAAAAAAAAAAAAAAAAAAAAAAAAAATATATATATATATATTAATACAGCAATTACATACATACATACATACATAACAAATTACACATACCTCTTTTTTTCTTTCTCTTTGTATCAGGCGTTGTATTGTCCGTAATTTCTGTATTAATGGCCACGGTTTGGTACCCCATAGTGAGTGCTTTTAATACCGTAGCTTTGAGGTCGGTACCCGCGGCGATGTTAAGGTCGCAGAAACCTCGGGCGACCTTCATTTTTTTATCTGTTGTGTTATAGGGTCGGCTGGTCAGTGGTTGGTATTGGTTTGTAAGCACCCAAACGATTCCACAGTGGTTGGTATTGGTTTGTAAGCACCCAAACGATTCCACTGTGGTTGGTATTGGTTTGTAAGCACGCAAACGATTCCACAGTGGTTGGTATTGGTTTGTAAGCACCCAATCGATTCCACAGTGGTTGGTATTGGTTTGTAAGCACCCAATCGATTCCACAGTGGTTGGTATTGGTTTGTAAGCACCCAAACGATTCCACAGTGGTTGGTATTGGTTTGTAAGCACGCAAACGAAAGAATGTTAGCCGTGTTAATGACTTCCGAGTGAATTATTGGTATTTATTGAAAGAATTACCGTTTTGTAGCAGTGTTGCCAGATCCGGTTGGGTCCCAGTATTTTGCCCAGGTCAAATACTGTACTTTACCACGGTTATTTCCCGGTAGTTTGCCCAGGTTATTTCCCAGTAGTTTGCCCAGGTTATTTCCCGGTAGTTTGCCCAGGTTATTTCCCAGTAGTCTGCCCAGGTTATTTCCCAGTAGTTTGCCCAGGTTATTTCCCAGTAGTTTGCCCAGGTTAGGTCCCGGTAGTCTGGTGACCCCGGGGTGACCAATTGTAATGTGTGGTTACGATGTAGTGAAGATGTTTGTTATCTTCACTTGGGGTCAATGACAAATAAGTTTTTTTTGTTGGTCTGGTCTAGTCTGTTTATTTCTTCAGGTTTTACATTGCATATAAAGTTTTATAGTTAACCTGGAATATGATCATGTGACAATATTTTATAGTCAACCTGGAATATGTTTAATCATTTACATAAAGGTTGCCTGCTACAAGTCTGATGTGGTCTAGGTTAGGTAAGGTTAGGTTAGGTTATGTTAGGTTAGGTTAGGTAAGGTTAGGTTAGGTTAGGTTAGGTAAGGTTAGGTAAGGTTAGGTTAGGTCAGGTAAGGTTAGGTAAGGTTAGGTTAGGTTAGGTTAGGTTAGGTTAGGTTAGGTAAGGTTAGGTTAGGTAAGGTTAGGTTAGGTTAGGTAAGGTTAGGTTAGGTTAGGTTAGGTAAGGTTAGGTTAGGTAAGGTTAGGTTAGGTTAGGTAAGGTTAGGTTAGGTTAGGTAAGGTTAGGTTAGGTTAGGTTAGGTAAGGTTAGGTAAGGTAAGGTTAGGTTAGGTAAGGTTAGGTTAGGTAAGGTTAGGTAAGGTTAGGTTAGGTTAGGTAAGGTTAGGTTAGGTAAGGTAAGGTTAGGTAAGGTAAGGTTAGGTTAGGTTAGGTAAGGTTAGGTAAGGTTAGGTTAGGTTAGGTTAGGTTAGGTAAGGTTAGGTTAGGTAAGGTTAGGTTAGGTTAGGTAAGGTTAGGTTAGGTTAGGTAAGGTTAGGTTAGGGTGGGTTAGGTTAGGTTGGGTTATGTTAGGTTGGGGTAGATTAAATAATGTTAGGTTAGGTTAGGTTAGGTAAGGTTAGGTTAGGTTAGGTTAGGTAAGGTTAGGTTAGGTCATGGAGGTATAATATAAAGAAGGCGGCATGACGTTACAAAAGTGAAGCCAACTCGCTATTGGTCGGCTGTCTCCCCTACCCCCCATTGACTCAAAACAAACCTCAGCTGATCACGTCGGACCATCAACTTCACCAACATTCTTTGCCATTTTTTGTAATAATGCTGGCGTGTTCAGCATATGGGTGTACCCAGAGAGACAGGAGTCTTTCTACTACATTTCATAGGTATGTTAAGAAAGTCATACAGAAAAATATACGACAGAAATGGACAAATCAACGAAGTGAAATTCATCACCAGCCTCACACACCGTGACACGTACCCATGTCCTGTAGAATATTAATACTGTACACTCGAAAACTGCAAAGCCAAGGTTATTATAGTGTTGTGATATTAACTGTTAATGTATAACCTCACGTATATATAGCATTGACAGGGTTATAAAAGATAAACTGGCTACATGGGGTGACCCACTTGTGCCCAACTTAGGGTTGGCCTGTAGGATAACTCGAGTGTTGAGAGATTGTATTATGAATGTTTTAGCATATTTCATAAATATATTTAATTTATAATTGTGTTTACTACGTAGACTATTTGGTTGTTGAGAATTTAGGTCTAAGTTATAGTACCGTAGTCTAAGTTAAGCCAATGTGCCAAAAGAGTTTTTATAATTGTAAAATTACTCTCTGGGACTGATGAGTAAAATTAGTGTTTTTGTGTGAATCAGAGTGAACTGAAACTGAGTAAGTGATGTTATAAGTGGTAAAATGTGTTTGATACAAGACACTACACATCTCTTCACCATAATATACACATCTTCACTACACATCACATATCTCCAGTACCCTATACACATCTTCACTACACATCACATATCTCCAGTACCCTATACACATCTTCACTACACATCACATATCTCCAGTACCCTATACACATCTTCACTACACATCACATATCTCCAGTACCCTATACACATCTTCACTACACATCACATATCTCCAGTACCCTATACACATCTTCACTACACATCACATATCTCCAGTACCCTATACACATCTTCACTACACACATCTCCATTACCTTATACACATCATCACAACACATCACACATCTTCACTACACTATACACATCACAACACACCACATCTTCACTACACTATGTAAATCTTCACTACCCTATACATATCTTCACTACATTATACACATCTTCACTACACATCACATATCTCCAGTACCATATACACATCTTCACTACCCTGTACACATCTTCAGTACACTATACACATCTTCACTACTCACCACACCTTCACTACACATCACACATCTTCACTACACTATACACATCACATCACACCACATCTTCACTTCGCTATGTAAATCTTCACTACCCTATACATATCTCCAGTACCCTATACACATCTTCACTACACATCACATATCTCCAGTACCCTATACACATCTTCACTACACATCACATATCTCCAGTACCCTATACACATCTTCACTACACATCACATATCTCCAGTACCCTATACACATCTTCACTACACACATCTCCATTACCTTATACACATCATCACAACACACCACACCACTACACATCACACATCTTCACTACACTATACACATCACAACACACCACATCTTCACTACACTATGTAAATCTTCACTATCCTATACATATCTTCACCATAATATACACATCTTCACTACACATCACATATCTCCAGTACCCTATACACATCTTCAGTACACTATACACATCTTCACTACACACACATCTCCATAACACCACACCTTCACTACACATCACACATCTTCACTACACTATACACATCACAACACACCACATCTTCACTACACTATGTAAATCTTCACTACCCTATACATATCTTCACTACATTATACACATCTTCACTACACATCACATATCTCCAGTACCATATACACATCTTCACTACCCTATACATATCTTCACTACATTATACACATCTTCACTACACTATGTAGGCTACATTTTCACTGCACATCACACATTTCACAGTACACCACACATCTTCACTACACTATGTAAATCTTCACTACCCTATACATATCTTCACTACATTATACACATCTTCACTACACTATATAGGCTACATTTTCACTGCACATCACACATTTCACAGTACACCACACATCTTCACTACACTATACACATCTTCACTACACTATACACATTTCACTACACACACATCTCCATAACACCACACCTTTACTACACATCACACATCTTCACTACCCTATACACATCTTCACTACATTATACACATCTTCACTACATTATACACATCTTCACTACACTATATAGGCTACATTTTCACTGCACATCACACCACACATCTTCACTACACTATACACATCTTCACTTCACTATACACATCTTACTGTATATAATCTTATTTATATACTGTACTTAATTAAAGAGTGACATAAGGCCTTCAAGAATCTCATACTAAAACTCATTATATAATTAATTAATAATATTTACATTTGTACAGTTGGCCACACATGAAGCTGGTACGGCTCGTTACTTGTCAGGTGCTTGGCTACAACGAAAGGAAATTTAAATGAAAAAAGATGTAGTTTGTTGACAGGCAGACAGTAAAATATTATTACTATCTGCTTGTCAACAAACTATAACTTTTGCTCACTTTCCTTCCTGTTGTTGTAGGTATCTCGTAAGTAGCGAGGCGTACCAGATTCATATGTGGCCAACTGTACTTATTGTTATCTCGGAAGTAGCGAGGCGTACCAGATTCATGTGTGGCCAACTGTACTTATTGTTATCTCGGAAGTAGCGAGGCGTACCAGATTCATGTGTGGCTAACTGTACTTATTGTTATCTCGGAAGTAGCGAGGCGTATCAGATTCATATGTGGCCAACTGTACTTATTGTTATCTCGGAAGTAGCGAGGCGTACCAGATTCATATGTGGCCAACTGTACTTATTGTTATCTCGGAAGTAGCGAGGCGTACCAGATTCATGTGTGGCCAACTGTACTTATTGTTATCTCGGAAGTAGCGAGGCGTATCAGATTCATGTGTGGCCAACTGTACTTATTGTTATCTCGGAAGTAGCGAGGCGTATCAGATTCATGTGTGGCCAACTGTACTTATTGTTATCTCGGAAGTAGCGAGGCGTATCAGATTCATGTGTGGCCAACTGTACTTATTGTTATTTCTCTGTAACCTTATAATACTGTCTGTGGGTTGGTGTGTAAGCTATCACCTTCTCTTTTACATTCATTCTTTCATTCATACTCCTCCTAGGAAAAGTTTGCGAGAAGAGGTAATGCTCTAGGAAACAGCGGCGGTATTTAATGGGTATAAGTACTTTTGATAATATACAGAATTGGATAATTTTATGCAGTTATCATATGTGGAATAAATTCAAGTCTCTTTCTGGCTCTAATTATGGTATTTATTGAAAGAATTACCGTTTTGCAGCAGTGTTGCCAGATCCGGCTGGGTCCCAGTATTTTGCCCCAGTCATTTATTGTATTTTATCACGATTATTTCCCGGTAGTTTGCCTAGGTTAGGTCCCGGTAGTCTGCCCAGGTTAGGTCCCGGTAGTCTGATGCGGTCTAGGTTAGGTTAGGTCAGGTCAGGTAAGGTCAGGCTAATTTCAAAATGCCCCATTTGAATATGCCCTATTTTGGAAACGGGGCATTTGTGGAGGAAATGCCATTGAGGAAAATAGTCTTAGAATGGTCTGAATAAGTGGGTAATGAAGGTAGAAAAAACGTACGCAATAACGGTAATTCATTCAATATTTACCCTAATTATAGTTAATATGAGAAAATAAGAGAATAATTATAGTGGGTTTATAGCGGCCGGGGCAATGTTTTGAGTCAATGGGGGGGGGGTAGGGTAATAGGCTCCACCCCTGGCTTCACTTTGGGTGTACAGGACGAGCGGCTCATGCCACCTCCTCTATATTATACCTTCATGGGTTAGGTTAGGTCAGGTCAGGTAAGGTCAGGCTAATTTCAAAATGCCCCATTTGAATATGCCCTATCTTGGAAACGGGGCATTTGTGGAGGAAATGCCATAGAAGAAAATAGTCTTAGAATGGTCTAAATAAGTGGGTAATGAAGGTAGAAAAACCGTACCCAATAACGGTAATTATTTCAATATTTACCGATTTATTTATTGAATTTGGTTTGTACACACGCAAACGAAATAATGAAGCCTTACAAGTGTGGTTGGTTGGGAAGCTAACAAACCAATACCACTGTGGAATCAACCCTAAAATAATGAAGCCTTACAAGTGTGGTTGGTTGGTTGGGAAGCTTACAAACTAATCAATCCTAAATGAACCCTAAAATAATGAAGCCTTACAAGTGTGGTTGGTTGGTTGGGAAGCTTACAAACCAATCAATCCTAAATCAACCCTAAAACAACGAAGCCTTACAAGTGTGGTTGGTTGGGAAGCTTACAAACCAATCAATCCTAAATCAACCCTAAAATAATGAAGCCTTACAAGTGTGGTTGGTTGGTTGGGAAGCTTACAAACCAATCAATCCTAAAATAAATGAAGCCTTACAAGTGTGGTTGGTTGGTTGGGAAGCTTACAAACCAATCAATCCTAAATCAACCCTAAAATAATGAAGCCTTACAAGTGTGGTTGGTTGGTTGGGAAGCTTACAAACCAATACCACTGTGGAATCAAACCAATAACAGTAAATAAACACTAAAATAACAATAATAAATAAACAACACGTGTTATAAACTTCAAAACAAACGTCGTCGTCGTCGTCTTCTTTTGTCGTCAGTGTTGCCAGGTCTGCTTGTCACTGCTTGACGAAATTTCCCTAACTGTCTTCACCTTTAATTAATTTTTCTCCTTTTTTTACTTTAATAATTCCCCTGTTTACTCTTGGACATTGACGATCTTTGGTAATAATTCCTTGTTTATAAATAAATACAGTAATTAAGTTATATATATATTACTTATACCAATTTTCTTCATCATTAAAAAAAAAAGAAAAAAATTAATACAGCAATTACATACATTACAAATAAATAATTTTCCTGTTTACTTTTGAATAATCTTTATAAATAATTTCCCTGTTTACTCTTAATTAAACAATATTTAAATAATTTCCCTGTTTACTCGTGAATAATCTTTAAATAATTTCCCTGTTTACTCTTAATTAAACAATCTTTAAATAATTTCCCTGTATTAGACTTCAAAATTTCCTATTAAACTGAGAAATTTCCCTGCATCTGGCAACACTCGTGGTCGTCGTCGTCGTCGTCTTCTCGTTGTAGTTTGTTTTGATACGAACAGTAACGCTGGTAGAATTACGCTTTTTCAACGGAACTTTACTTTTTTTTTTAAGGGGGTGCAGGAGTAGGGGACAGGCTTGGGGGGTGCGGGAATAGGGGGATAGGCTTAGGGAGGGTTTGGGGGGTGCGGGAGTAGGGGGACAGGCTTGAGAGGTGCGGGAATAGGGGGACAGGCTTGGGGTGGGTAGAAAGCCCGTCCCATATTCCCGCACCCCCTAACCCCCCCTCCCTAGCCTGTCCCCCTACTCCCGCACCCCCTAACCCCCCCCCCCCTCCCTAGCCTGTCCCCCTACTCCCGCACCCCCCTAATCCCCCACACCCCCTTAATACTAAATGTAATGATATTTGATTGTTTTAATAAGCACAGTAATCCTTTCCATTTCCTTTTATCATATTTTTAATTAATAATCGATTATTTTTATGGCAAAGCATTAATATTATGTGTCAATGAAAGGAAGAGTACAGTATATTTGGGAATAAATAATTATTATGAGTGTGTATAGAAGTAAGGATAGAATAATTAATGAGGAAAGAAGAGATATAACTATAGGTTTTGTGTATTGAATAAATGATAGGGGGTTGATTCCACAGTGGTATTGGTTTGTTAGCTTCCCAACCAACCACATTTGTAAGGCTTCATTATTTTAGGGTTCATTCTACAGTGGTATTGGTTTGTTAGCTTCCCAACCAATCACACTTGTAAGGCTTCATTATTTTAGGGTTGATTCCACAGTGGTATTGGTTTGTTAGCTTCCCAACCAATCACACTTGTAAGGCTTCATTATTTTCCAAAATCTGAGTATCCACATTCACAAAATTTATCAACCAGTTAGATAATGATGATCACTGTATAGTTTACTCACCAAATTCATTAAATAATTCACCCATAAGTCATTTACACGGCCAATATTCTTTCGTTTGCGTGC
>JAWQEG010006416.1:0-40000 GCA_033782935.1 Petrolisthes cinctipes
TATATGTGAAAACTACCGAAAAGGGGACACTGAAAAAAAGAAAGACACAACAAGGAGAAAGTTGCTGTAAGAAAGATAAAAGACAAAGAAAAACCCGATACAGATCAAAATAAAATCGTGGCAGTATTTGACCTCCAGCAGGATATTTACCTGCCACAGACAAATGAAAATCAGCTGTATTACAAGAAAAGGTTAGCAAATTACAATTTTACTGCCTATGAATTGAAAAGTAGGGAGTGCCATCACTTGTCATGGCATGAAGGACAAGGTAAAAAAGGATCCTCCGAAATAACAACATACATGAGAATTTATCTTGAAAATCTTAATACTAAAGGGATCAGAGAAGTAACCTTTTTTGCGGATGGATGTCCTGGACAAAACAAAAATTCTATCACTGCAGCTATGATTTTACATTCAGTCTGCAGATTGGAAAACATTGAGCGAATCTCTCTCCTTTTCTATGAGGCTTATCACGGGCAAAACGAGGGAAACTCAGCACACAGTGCCATCAAGACTGCCATTGACAGTACTGGGAATCTGTATGTGCCTTCTCAACTGGTTCCAATTTACCGACTGGCAAGGAAAACGAGGCCATTCATTGTTCACATACTCCACCCCCTGATTTTCTATATTATAAAACAATGGCGACAGATCTTGGCATACTCTCCATCAGAATTGATGACCAAGGTAATTCTGTCGACTGGACAAAGTTGCTAGAGGTAATGGTGCAGAAAACTCAGAGGAACAATATCTTCTTCAAAACAAGTCATCTAGAAGAGTCATACAGTAATATTACTTTAAAACAAAGACTTCAGCCACAGCATCAACCCAAAAAACTATATTCACAGCCACCAAAGATTGTAAAAGACAAGTATGAGGACTTGATGTCACTTAATGAAAGTGCTTTACCAGTGGTCAGAGTGTCTGAATATGTCGACTTTTACAAGTCCTTGCCTCACTGAATTTTTTTCTGTTAAAAATAGCATTTTATAGCAAAGTAAATAACATTGGTCTTTAGTTTTTTTTTTTTCATATTTTGCTGTTATGGCATAAATTCAGTAACACACGTACAAAGTAGCAACGGGCTGTGCTCTGCCGGATTATCAAATTTCTTCCTGAACTTTAATTAAAAAATTGTACGGGTGATTGTTAGATGATAATAGCGTCAATTAAGGCTTAGATAGTCATATATTTTGTTTTTATTTCTGGGTATATACTTTTGCCAAAACCATTTAATGTATATTAATTTCCCTTGGTATGTACCTTAGCAATAACGAATTGCATTCTTATGTTACTGAATACCAACGTAGCAACAGGCTGTGCTCTGCTAGATCATTATCATTATTATTTTATGATCTAACTGTAATGCCAAAAATTATATGGATGAGTGTTACTTATGCTTAGAGAATCAGATAATTTGTGATTAATTACCTTGGTACCTTTGGCATAACCATCTGTGTTAGTTTATGCAGTGATCTAATAAGTGCCAAACATAAAAAAATTTAATTTATAATATTTTCTTACCTCTTCATACAAAAAATAATTAATATAATTTTTTTGTGTTAGCTGGAATGGCATTTTGTGCCCTTATGTTAATGCTCTTAAGTGGGAGTTGTACAGAGATACTAACTTTTCAAGAAATTATGTGATTTAATTTTTCAGTACTATGTTGTTATATTTTTACAACCCTACTTTTGGGTGTAACTCCAGAATTACTTGCTGTAATATATCTTTGACAAAGAGACAAACAGGCGTATCTGTGACGCAACTACAGATGACCTATATGAGGAAATTTTGTCTTACAATACGAATAGGCGCATCTATTTAAGACCCCCTAAAACCCATTAAAAACATTACTCATTAAAAAGTACTTATGTGCAGGAAAAACTACAATTTTTTTCATGTCTAAGTACAGTCGGCGGCAGAAGTCCTGTCGCCTTACCTGCTTCACCGAGACACGCAGTGTTCATGTATTCGAGAAATACAAACGTTTTATACACTTAATAATCTCGAGTCTATGAACATCGAGTGCCTCGGTGAAGCAAGTGAGGCGACAAGACTTTTGCCGCCGACTGTACATTAACAGAATATTAATATCTTTAAAACGATGGCCACAGTGAACAAAATAATTTGAGCAAAAACTTCAAATCGCTCTCCTGAAAATAGTAAAAATCGAGATACGACACTTTGTCTTGGGAGGGTCGATAATATATATATATGTGTGTGTGTGTGTGTGAAAGAGAAAACGTGAAAAATGGGAAACTAACACTACATGGTAAACTATACAAATTTTTATCAAAAATTATATATATATATATATATATATATATATATATATATATATATATATATATATATATATATATATATATATATATATATATATATATATATATATATATATATATATATATATATATATATATATATATATATATATATATATATATATATATATATATATATATATATATTTTTTTTTTTTTTTTTTTTTTTTTTTTTTATTATTAAGAGAGAGATATAGAGGGCCTTAGTTTTACCTCACCTGACAGCTGTCTTAACTACGAGCAGCTACTACTACCACTACTATTATTGTTACACTAATTATATTAGGAGTATTATACTGGTATTGTAGTTACAATGATAATGATAATGATAATGATAATAATAATAATAATAATAATTATTATTATTATTATTATAGGAGGATGAAACGAAATATTTTCTTTATAATCGAGTACTTACTGCAATGTCTTGCTACACAGTAAGTCACTATAAAATTTATTACAGCTTGATAATTATGTTATACTTTCATTTTCCTGATAAAAATTTGTATAGTTTACCATGTAGTGTTAGTTTCCCATTTTTTACGTTTTCTCTTTCACACACACACACACACACACGTCAGTGACGTCAAGGGAAGTTGGTGGGAGTAGTGGGGGGTCAGACTAATCTGTGTGTAAGCCGACCGTCTATTCTCTCGACCGTGGCCTCACCTGCACTGTACTGAACACTAAACATTTTATAGCTATAAGTATGTACACTTATGATGTACTGTTAAATGTATATTGTATCTTAAGTAGAATCAGCATTAAATCTGTATATCAAAATGTTAATAGTATTTACACACAATATTTTCTGAATGAATGTATTAGTTTGTATAAATCTAAGAACTATTTATGTAATATACAGGGTGTCCCTCGACTTTCCTTTCCAGCTTTGTCAAATGAAAGTAGATGTATTTCTAAGATAAAAAATACTCTATAAACATAGGTCTTCTGAGATCTTGTTTGGCAGTTATGTTGAAATTAAAAATGCGTGCACAAGGGGAAGGTGGGAGGTGCTAGGTAATGGTGGCTGTTGTACTCGGTGTTGCCATACACTAGGCTTTATTTTTGGGTATTTTACGTTTTCTTTCTTATTACTTTACAGCATCTTAGTTTCATTAACAATAACTTGATGAACTGCAACAAATACATAATAACCGTTTAGATAAGAAAGAAAACGTGAAATACTTGCTCCATCCCCCCTCACACTTCTCACTCTCATATGCTCTTCCACTCTGTTCTGCCATATAACCGGTGGTCTGCCTCTCACACCAGCTCCCACAACTTCACTATCATACACTTTCTTTACAAACTCCACACCTTGCATTCTCTCTACATGTCCAAACCACCTCAATGTATTACGCTTCACTCTCTCAACCAACCACTCCATATTCAATACCAATTGCCTTCTCACTCATACCACATCTCTCATACATATTCTCATTGCTTTCTCCATCCCACCTAGTAAGTCCACATGCTCCTCTCAGATAACTCATTTCCACAGCACCTATTCTTGACTGATGAGCCCTACTCCATGTCCATGTCTCCGACGCATATGTCAGTGCTGGCAGGATTATACTATTTCTCAGTCCCTTTTTCATTTCCATACTCACACTTCTACCCTTCATTATCCTCCCCAGTGATCCTTTGACCTGCCTACCCCTCACTGCTCTCTCCCTGATTTCTCCTTCCATACTTCGATGTTTACACAGAACTGTTCCCAGATACTTGAATTCCCTCACCTCCTCCATCCTCTCACCCCCTAAAGTTATCTTACTTTCCATCCCAGTTGGTACAGCCACTCTATAGGGTGTAGCAAAGTCAATTACTTCTGTTTTGGCCCTCTCAAATACCATCACCTTACTCTTACCAACATTCACCTTCAGTTTTCTTCGCTTACACACGGACGGAAACTCATCCACCACCCTCTGTAACTCCCTTTCACTCTCGGCCAGAAGCACAGTGTCATCCGCAAAAAAGCTTGCAACCAAGGACCAATCTACTCCATTCAACCTCAGTTTCGCACCCAGGCCCTCCACCTTTGCCTTCATCTCTCTCATGCAACCATCCATAAAGATATTGAACAACCATGGTAACATGACACACCCCTGCCTCAGTCCTACACTGATATCAAAGTTCTCACTCAATTCCCTGGACCCTCACACAAGCTTTTGCCTCTCTACAGAAAGCCTCAATCCCCTCCAGCAAGTGCCCACCAACACCGTAAATCCTTAATACATCTATTATAGCTCTTCTGTCGACCCTATCGTATGCTTTCTCCAAATCCATGAAAGCAGCATACAACTTCTTACCCTTCCCAATGTATTTCTCCACTGTTAATTTTATTGCAATAATCTGGTCCACACATCCTCTACCCTTTCTGAACCTTCCCTGCTCGTCACTGACTTTATTCCTTGTTACTTCTATCAGTCTCTCAGTAAGGACCTTCCCATACACCTTTCCCGGTACACTAAGGCGGCTTATTCCCCAATAGCTACCACACTTATCCCTACTCCCCTTACCCTTGTACAGAGGCACAGTTATGGCTCTCCTCCAGTTCTCTGGCACCTCTCCCTGCCTCCAGGCCAATGTGCATATAAGCAGCATCCACTCCACCACTTCCTTCCCCCCACATCTCAGCATCTCTGCGGTTATCCCATCCACCCCCGGTGCCTTTCCCATCTTCAACTTTCCTATTGCATTCCTAACCTCTTCCTTTCCTATATCTCCCTGTACTCCCTGTCGTCTACCACCTGCCTCCATCCCCATGCATGTCACCACCGCCTCCCCTCCCATCCCCGTATTCATCAAACGATCAAAATGCTTCTTCCACACTTCTTTCACTTCCTCACTTCCACTCACAGTGACACCATCCTCTCTTCATTCTTACGCTGCCAGCCTTTCTATCTCCTCTTTCTCTTTTAACCTCCTTCCAGAATAATTTCTTGTTCTCTCTAAATTTCTCACTCAGTTTCCTACCAAACTTCTCATCCACTCTCCTTTTACTCTCACTCACCGTCCTCTTACACTCATTTGATTCTCTCTTCCAACTCTTTCACCTCCTCTGGCACATTTCTCTGCAAGGTTTTCCTCTTATTCTTTACTACATCCTTCACTTCTTCAGATCACCATGCACTCCCTTTCTTCCCCCTCTTTTGTCCTTTGTACTCCACCACTTCTGCTGCTGTCCTACACACGAAAGTTTTAAATGTTTCATAAACATATTTCACTCCCACTCCCTCCCCTATCCCCTTCCTTGATTTCCCCAGCACCTCACCCACCCTCCTCTTATATTTCTCCCTTTATTCTGCTTCATTTAATTTCCCACTAACCACCTCCCTCCTGTTCCTCACCCCTTCATCCGTCCTACCATATTCCCACTTAGCCCTAACCTTCATCCTTACCAACACAGCAAAATGGTCAGAGCATTGGATAATTCCTCTCATCACTTTTGCATCGAATACATCCTTCCTTAACCTTTCATCCACGGCCATATAATGAATCAGACACTTCTGCTCTCCTCTCTCATCCCTTCTCCTCCATGTATACCTGTGGATCATCTTGTGATGAAAGAAGATGTTTGCCAAGAACAACCCCCTCTCAGCACAGACATCCACCAGATACTCACCATTCTCATTTATTCCTTCAACACCCCATTTACTCACAATACTTCACACTTCCTCACCTCCCACCTTCCAATTCATGACACCCATCATCACCACTCTCCTTCCATTATCAATCTTTCTCAGACACCCATTTAATTCCTCCTAAAACACACTCATCCTCTCTCTACCCGTCTTACTCTTTTCTTCCATTGGTACATATGCACACACCCACACATACTTCACCATCCCAATCTTTCCAGTCATCCAGACAATCCTTGACCCATTCCACCATGTTCATCCACTCCCTTCCACACCCACGTAGACACCAACAGCGCAAACCCTTCCTTTCCTCTCCTCTTCCTTTACTCTTCTCATTCATACCCGTCCATACTACTCCTCCCTCCATTCCCTCCCACAGTCCACTCTCCTTTCCCTCCTTACACTCTACCACTCCACATCCTTTCACATGTGTCTCCGTCATTCCATCACATCCACTCTTCCTTACTCGAAACAATCTACAACCTCTCGTCTCTTGGTCACATCCGTTATCCCATTCACATTTACAGTTACCACTCTCATACTATCCCTCTTCCCTCCTCCCTCTACAGGGCAGCCTGGAGACTCCCCCCTGCCAGTAGCCATAGCTGTCCACTCCCCCATTGGGGGGCCACTGATGGCTGGCAGGGCCAATGTAGTGCTCATTCCCGGAGGGACACGGGCCATCGGCATTGTCAAGTTAAAAACACGGTCATACACAAATTAAGAAATAAAAAAATGTAAAAGCGTGTAAAACCTATATAAAGGTAATAAAAGAAATTTAAATCTTAAAAAACACTAAAATAAAATAAAAACCTTAAAACCAATATGTGGGGGAAGCTAAATCTCACCCACACACCGCCTTCCCCTTTGGCTCCACCTCCTAAATGGATAAAATAAAGATATAAAAAGGAGGTGTAACACCGAGGTCACCGTGTTGAGGCTGGGTAAGACTTACCTACTCTTCCTGGGGAGGGGCAGGTCACCGAGGTTCTCACTCTTCCCAAAACTGACAGAACTTTGTGCAGACCAATTCCCTTCCCACTCAGGTCATCTCCAATCCAGTCCCGTCCAATCTCTCTCTGCCAATCTCTTCCCTACACTATCCATCTTCTCCACACATCCCTCACCAAATCTGGCCATCTTTACCTTAGTTCCCTTTCCTTTCCTCCCTGGCCACTGCTTTCCCTCAGAATCTCTCCTACTTTTCCTTCTACTCTGGCAAATTCATGCCATCTCTCCCTCTCGTCTAACCATCCTTCATCCTGTCCCTCCCTTGTCTAGCCATCCTTCATCCCATCTCTCCCTTCACCCAATCATCCTTCATATTTCTCCCTCGTCCAGTCATCCTTCATCTTTTCCATCTCTCCACTTAGCCATCCTTCATATATCTTCATCGCTTAACCATCCTTCATATCACTCCCTCGCCCGACCATCATCAATCGTTTGACCATCCTTCTGATCTCCCATCCCCTCCCAGCCATCCTTTTCATCCCTCCTCCATCCTTCCCATTACTCCTTCACTGACCATCCTCCATCCTTCCCATCTCTCCTTCACTGACCATCCTTCATCCTTCCCATCTCTCCTTCACTGACCATCCTCCATCCTTCCCATCTCTCCTTCACTGACCATCCTCCATCCTTCCCATCTCTCCTTCACTGACAATCCTCCATCCTTCCCATCTCTCCTTCATTGACCATCCTCCATCCTTCCCATCTCTCCTTCACTGACCATCCTCCATCCTTCCCATCTCTCCTTCACTGACCATCCTTATCCCTTTATAATTAAAAGCCTCCTGTGACACCGTAATAATCTTCACCTGCCGAGAAGAAGAAAAACAAAGCTGTTATATTTATTCCATACCTTGAACCCCAACTGTAACCTGGCAATATTATTATTCTTATAGGGGAAGGGAGTGGCTACGTGCCTGGCATTTCCAGACCAACAGCCCCCAGTACTTGGAGCGGACATGCCCCTACCTAGACCTACCTAACCGTGTGTGTGCCTACCAAAATACAATACAATAAATAGAGAGAATATAGAGCTCCAAGCAGGGGGCATCTAAAAACAACAAGGGTCCAACTACAACAACAAAACTAACTACTCTGAAACAAACAACAACAACAACAACACTACAGTACCCTGAAATAAAACAGCAAATCGCCTTAGTAATACAACATTGGCCAGGACAGTGGGTCAAAACAAATGTATAAGTTTCACACTCACTCAACCTGCCGCGACGGGTTGCTCCAGCGATGGTGGAACACAGTGTTAACCAACCTGAAAAGAAGAACTTATTTAATATTATGTACAACTTTGTTCATACATATACGGAAAGTCTGTTATACCTGATAAGAAAATTATTTAGTATACTGTACAACTCTGTTCATACATACGGTAAATATGTTATTCCTGCTAAATTAATGTAAGGCATTACAGTATAATAATAATAATAATAATAATAATAATAATAATAATAATAATATGTACAGTAGCTGACAAAAGTACCCTGCATTTCCCGGTGAAACATTTAGTTTTTGCCTTTTGACTCAGGCTGAGACGAGCTCGTATACAGAACGGAAATTTTGACTACAAAGAAACTGTCATATTTATTATGACAACAACTGACATCAATCCATTCTCTGTCTCCTCTTACTTTCTCTATCTTCAGTTTCGTACCAAAGGTGTAAGTTGCATATACGTATACAACGACCTCATTTGTTCTCGTGTTAAGGTTTGTAAGTTACCATATGTAAAATATTATACCAGTTGTTACTATCGAAAAACTTCTGTAACGAAAATATTTTGTATATGTAAAAATAATTAAATAATGCAAATGATATTGTGAAATATGTACAGTAATTACTTTCATACGACGGTTTTCGGACAAATTATGTCAACGCAGTTGTGTAGTGTTCCTTTAACATATGTGTTGCTGTCCTACAGTAAGCTGTATAAAATGGGAGTAGACTTCAAAGTTAAAATTTTAATATTACGTTGGCACTTCAAAATAGAAAGAAGGAGTAAACACTTTATAAGTAATAACTAGGCAGCACCATTTATATTTCAACATTAAGGAGGTAGTACAGTGTTGGTAATTTTGCAGCAACTGATTCCTCCAAACTATTTCAAGCAACAGGCCACCATTATTATTGTCAATCTGGTCGTGTTTCCTGACATACTTTTGAGGAATCAATACACTTTAATGAACCAAAAGTATACTATTCCCTTAAGCTACATATCAATAAACTAAATGGGAGTAAGAGCAACGAACATCATTTGTCGTACTTGTCAACACATTCCTAAGATAATAATAAGTATTCGTATAATGTCATACGCAAAATACAGACCAAGTTTTCCGTAAATCTACTTTCAAATGATGAGATTATTTATTAATATCCATAATTTTCTTCATAGAGCAGGACAATTGGGATTCTGTAAATTTTTACAAGTTGCCACAACAGGATTTAATTGGAAAAATATATAATTCCTAGAAGGTTTTAGTGTGATTTGAGTGATGTTGACCTTCGTTTCCTTAGGAAATGCTTCGTTTTCGAGATAGCCCCCTCCCCCCCATCCAACAATCTTGGGGGAGAGCCTGGGAAATCGGGGGTTTTGGGTGGGGGGAAAACTCATAATACAAGTTGAAATAGAGCATATTGTAATAAGAAAAGTGTGAAAAAGCCAATTTTACGAAATTTTGGGACTCTGAAAAATACGATACCCACTACACTTATTAGAGGTAATTAATGGGTAATTCTGTATAAGTGGTCCACGTGTTTTTTTTTTTTTTTTTTTTTTTTCCTGCTTATTTTTACTTGTTCTATTCATTAGTGACCATAATATTGATCGGAAACCACTTGGTTTATACATATTCCCTAACCCCTTCAATCTTGGGGGAGAGCACTGGGAACCGGGGGTTTTGGGTGGGGGAAAACTCGTAAATGAGCTTATTTTGCATTGATACTGGTTTCTTGACCTGCATAAATGTCGAAAAATTGGAAATCCGAGCCAAGTTTCGGCAAAAGTTGGCTCGGGTTTAGCAATTTTCCTGAGGGATAAATGTCAAGATTTTGGAAATCCGAGCCAAGTTTCGGCAAAAGTTGGCTCGGGTTTAGCAATTTTCCTGAGGGATAAATGTCAAGATTTTGGAAATCCGAGCCAAGTTTCGGCAAAAGTTGGCTCGGGTTTTGCAATTTTCCTGAGGGATAAATGTCAAGATTTTGGAAATCCGAGCCAAGTTTCGGCAAAAGTTGGCTGGGGTTTTGCAATTTTCCTGAGGGATAAATGTCAAGATTTTGGAAATCCGAGGCAAGTTTAGATAATTAACCAAACCTAACCTAACCTGGGCAGACTACCGGAACCTAACCGGGGCACACTACCGGGACCTAACCAGGGCAGACTACCGGGACCTAACCGGGGCAGACGACCGGGACATAACCAGGGCAGGCTACCGGGACCTAACCGGGGCAGACCACGGCACAATATACAGTAGAAACTAGTCAGACCTCACCTGACCTGACCTAACCTAATCTGGACTGGGACACACTACCGGGACCTAACCGGGGCAGACTACCGGGACATAACCAGGGCAGACTACCGGGACATAACCGGGGCGGACTACCGGGACATAACTGGGGCAGACTACCGGGACCTAACCGGGGCAGACCACGGCACAATATACCGTAGAAACTAGTCAGACCTCACCTGACCTGACCTAACCTAATCTGGACTGGGACACACTACCGGGACCTAACCGGGGCAGACTACCGGGACATAACTGGGGCACACTACCGGGACATAACCTCACGTGACCTAACTGCCCCCCTTTATTATCCTTAGCAGACTACCTGACTGGCCATTACAATTGTTATACATAATTATTATTGCTATTTGTTAATAAAATATATTACAAAAAGGTTTTAACTCTTACCAGACTTGCAGGAAAATTGTGCAGATGATTAAATTTTCGAAGAAACCTGGGCCGTGATCCGGCTGACATATTTGTTACATCGCGTAATTTGTTATTATAATCCATAGCCTCCTATCCACACTGCTCACTTATTTTATGTTTCAAAATTAGCCTATGATCCACACATAAATGAAAAAGTTCTTGTGGCTTAGCAAAATGCGTGAAAAAAAAAGCCATACCGGCTTCGCCATGTGGGTAGGGTCAGCTGGTCACGTATTACTGACACGTAGCATTGAAAATGGGATGGTGGTGGAAAATTGCGGATGAATACAGAAGGTTCATAGATTGCATTAATAATAATGATTATAATACTATGAGATGAGAAAATAATTTATGAAATTAAGTGAGTAAATAATGAAATTATCTATATATAAATGGTGATGGAATTAAAAGAATATTGAAAGCGTCATTTAATTAAAAAAAATACATGATTTACGAGATGGCAACTTGAAGTACCACATGAGCATCCCATCATGATGTGGACTACTTTGTACAGTGTTCAGTGGCTTATTATAAAGAAGGACCTGGGATAGAAAGACACCGTGAACGCTGGAGTCTGAACTTAGGGTATTAACACCGTAGACTTACTCCTACGCTGGACTTTGTCTCGGAAGCGCTACGCTGGACTTCGTCTCAAAAGCGGTCGCGATTTTTCGAAAGCCTATTCTGCCGAAAGTTAAGTGCAACCGCCTATTATATTCGTCACACACGAACACACTACATTGTCCCCTACTTAAATATACATAAATTGTAAATATTTGCCGCGTGGACCACATATACAGATTATCCAATTAATGTTATAACGCATTTGCGAGGCAAATGATATATAGAACAGTTGTTTGTAATACTGAAATATAAACACTGGTAATAGTAAAAAAAATTTAAATCGAGTTGTGGCAACTTGTAAAAATAATCCCCATAATTTACTTCATAGAGAGCGTAACAATTGTGATTCTATTAGAGTTACAGCCCTGTGTTACAATGATATAATAACAACAAGATGCATAATATCTATACTTATGTTACGGCCCTGTGTTACAATGATATAATAATAACAAGATGCATAATATCTATACTTATGTTACGGCCCTGTGTTACAATGATATAATAATAACAAGATGCATAATATCTATACTTATGTTACGGCCCTGTGTTACAATGATATAATAATAACAAGATGCATAATATCTATACTTATGTTACGGCCCTGTGTTACAATGATATAATAATAACAAGATGCATAATATCTATACTTATGTTACGACCCTGTGTTACAATGATATAATAATAACAAGATGCATAATATCTATACTTATGTTCAACACGCAGGGCAAGTCCTCTGATGGAAGATAGTGAAAAGGTTAATGAGGGAGTATTACAGTGTTGGTAAATATGGAGCAAATGATTCCTTCAAACTATTCCAAGCAACAACAGGCCATCATTACTTTCGTTAGCCTGGCTCTGATTCCTGGCATACTTTGGAGGAATCAAGGCGCTCCAATGAACCACAAGTGTCCTATATATACTATCCCATAAAATGCTAATCCCTTAATATAATATACACAACATGGTATGAATCCTTACCTTAACGACGAGAAGAGTTTTGCTGGACAAGCCACTGTAGCCTTATGTTGCCTTGGTGACATTAACACTGGTTTGTCGTTCACGGACACAACACCACCACAACCACCAACACTCCCTTGGTGACATTAACACTGGTTTGTCGTTCACGGACACAACACCACCACAACCACCAACACTCCCTTGGTGACATTAACACTGGTTTGTCGTTCACGGACACAACACCACCACAACCACCAACATTCCCTTGGTGACATTAACACTGGTTTGTCGTTCACGGACACAACACCACCACAACCACCAACACTCCCTTGGTGACATTAACACTGGTTTGTCGTTCACGGTCACAACACCACCACAACCACCAACACTCCCTTGGTGACATTAACACTGGTTTGTCGTTCACGGACACAACACCACCACAACCACCAACACTCATCTTGAGGCTGCACTAGGCTACTTGATAGACAATGCTGTACTACTGTATTGTCTCTGGTATTGTAACACACAGCGCCATCCATTGTACACGTCTGTAACAAAAAGATAAATATTAAACCCTTCTGAATGGATGACAAACATTACAACATCTACATGATCCTACATTGATATATTAATAAAATATATAATGACCGTAATGTATTTTAGAGTTTAAAGTTTATAATAATTCAATAAGATTCTTACACCTAGGAAAAATTAAAACTGTAAAGCCAAAAAAAAATAACTCATTAAATTCCTTCTATCAAACTCGTCAGCTGCAGTTTAGTAGAAATAGTAAGAATAACAATCAGCCCGTCATTGTATTACTATATAATTATAGAGTATAAAAACATTAATCAGATGTGGTGTTTAAAATATGGAAGGTCATAAGCAGTCATCTCTTCCATAATGCCGTAGTGATGTGGGTAATACTTAAGGATTTGGGCGCCCCTTCGGCCCCAGCAACTCACTGTCCCTCTTTTCTTTCTATTTCCTTTCTACTTGCTGTCTCACCTCTCTATCACCTTCTCCTGGCGCTATATGACCTCGCTGTTGCTGGGCCTAATATCAATCAATCAATGTGTTCCATAATATCGATAAGTTTAATCAACCTCTCAACACAATGTAAACTCCAAACACCAAACCTAAAACAACCTTCATCTCTACTTGTAACTAAAGTACCAACCAGGCCTGTATACCATCACCGGAATTGGTCACTGTGTAATACATGTAGCCTAAATGAGTTTCTGTTCCAATAACATTATACCCAAAACCATAAGGACCCCAAAGTATAAAACACAAGTTAAATAATCTACAAGTACACCGGAGCAGCAATCTCTAATTAAAACTCAAAGTACTTACATTATACGTAGAAGAATATAAGGAGAATGTGAGTAACCACACCTTGACACTGCCAAGTGTGGAGCTTCAATGTGTGAGGTAAGACCAACATGACCAAGGATTCTAGTACTGGAGAACGACACACCACTCAATGTTATTTTCCTGTTGCCAATCTGGCTGGCTGGGACGGTGGCGCCTCTAACGGCCGGTAGGAATCAACACTACACCTCCCGTCTGCTTCCCTTTATCCTGATTATTATTAAGTCGGATTTTCTTTACTAGTAACGCACAGGACCTTTGATACTAATTATTTGGCAATACAATGAATAATTTTATTGATTTTTAATTTTATTATTTTTTGTTAAATAGGTGAACCTCTGGACTGTATGGTGTCAGTAGCCCGTGACTCTTGTGAGGCCCCGAGATTATCGAGTGTCACACTAGATGAGACAGTGGAGCTTCATGGTGTTGGTAGCTTCTCTTGTGTCCCACTAGATGACCACACCTTATTTATACACGTCACTATCAGGAGAGAGCAGCTACATCGTCACTCACAGCATCTAGAAATATGGTTCTATGTTATGAGTTGACGACGATGTAGGGGATATTTTGTTGACGTGTCGGCGTAGCCAGGATACTTGACGGACAGCAACAACCATCAGATCACCTCGGAAAAAAAACAAACGCTTCTCGTGGACTCCAACCTGGGTCCATAACATTGGCAGTCCGTCGCCGTATCCACTCTGCCACCCCCTCCCAAAAATACAAATTACATAATAAATTACGATAATATCTACGACAAAGCCCTAATATATTGTTAAATATCCATGCCTACCATTTATGTATATACACTACCGCCCAAAAGTTCCTTACCTCGGCCAACCAGTTTCCAACTTTTAGATTCATTTGTATCGTCTTTTTCTGGTTGACACCGAGACAATCAACATCTGAAGCAGCCTTTTTTAATATAATATATAACACTCTTTTATATTCAGTCAATCAGTACAATTCTGCCTCTACCCATTTATCTAATAATAATAATATTTTGTCACATTACTTTTAGTATCAAGTATTTCAACGGGTCAAAATATTATATAACGTTGAATTAAGGTGATAGTAAAGTGTTGGTAGTTCCTTATACACATTAATGATCTCTTAAATGTCATCCACAACCCTATCCACTCTTATGCAGATGACTCAACACTTCTTAGTTCATTCACACTTTATCTAACATTCGTTAAAACTGATGTTCTAAACTCCAAAACTAACACTGCAATCTCTTTAAATCAGGACTTTTCCATAATCAACGAATGGGAACAGACAAATTTTGTCTCTTTTATTGCTAATAAATCTCAATACATTCAATTTTCCAATATATAAATCCCTTCTGAGTCACTCATAACTTTCAATAATACAAATATTCCTTTATCTTCAAGTATTAATATTCTTGGTGTATCCCTCAGTGCTAACCTCAGATGGACATCCTATGTTCATTCAATTGTTAAAAAGGCCTCGCCAAAGTTAGGTCTTCTTTACAGAGTTCGTGAATTTTTCACTGACGAGCAGTTAGCTGTAATTTATAAAAGTCATGTTCGTTCTCAGATGGAATACTGCTCACCACTATGGAGTGGATGTGGGGAGGTGGCACTTAGACAATTAGATAAAATTCAAAATAAAGTTGTACGAATTATCAATAACCCTCTAATCACAAATGAATTCCCTCCCTTACACATCCGAAGAAATGTTGCATCCCTTGCCTTATTTTATAGATATTATCATGGTAAATGTTGGGATGAGCTTGCCCTAATGGTGCCACCTCATGGCATCTTTCCCCGTGGTACCAGGTCAGCTGCTAGAGCCCATCACTTTGCAATTTCTCCCCCCCAATGTAGAACCACTGCTTTTCAAAACTCATTTATTCCCAGAACCACTTCCTCAAAACTGCTTTCCACCAGTTTTTAATCCTCGGTCATTTAACTCCAACTGTTACAAACATTATATGAATGAAGGATGTCAATAGGCACATGGACTTTATTTTTATTGTTATTGTTTTTCCTTCCTTCTTTCTGATTCAATGAAAAAAAAAAACACCTGCATTAAACACGAAAATAGTAGCTTTGTGGTAACGGACCAAGAGTAGTCATGTTGGTAGGTATATATGTAGGTATAAATGGGTAGGTAGGTATATTTAGAAATATGTATGGAAGTAGGTAAGTAACTAGATATACAGGTAGGAATATAAGAATACAAACTTAACCCTTACAACGTGGGTGTTTGCTGACAACCACAACAAGTGTGAGTGAGCGCGGGTGTCGACATTTGACGATGATGCATTTTTCAAATATGCGCCCACCGACATACTTGATTAACTTTACAACAGACGGGGTATAGGCCTAGGAGGGTTCAATGGTCACACCAGGCTTGTCTAGCAGGTGTAGCTTTGTCTCTAAACCCATGAGGATGTATTTTCAACTCTCTGCTTTTGCGTTAGTTAACTTATACATACGTAAAAACGACAGTGACGTTATATTTCACATTGTGGTGTTGAAATATGTGATTCTAACACATTACAGTCATGACATAATGAGAGTGTGGAATATGTCTTTGAAGTGGTCAGAGGATTGTAAATATGTGCATCGTGTTGTCGTCATGTAAGGCTGACTACCCGTCCTACAGATGTCCATATAGCCTAGTCTTCACAAGTACATCAGGAGACAGAGAAAAGTTTGTACTTTAATATCATATATCATTATTCATGTAGGTTTAGTGGTTTACACGCTATTAGCTGTCAAAGGTTTGTTTACGTTTTGTTAAAATATAGCCGTACTTCAGAGAAGCCAAGGTCCAATACAGCTGTGGGTAGAGGGTTGAGGGGGTTGTACACATCTTTAATAAATTTGAAGACACTGATTGATCCAAATCATTCCAAGCAACAGACCACCATTATTTTTGTTCATCTGGTCCTGTTTCCTGGCATACTTTAAAGGAATCAAGTTTCTCTATTGTACCAAAAGTGTGTTACCCCTTAATGTCAATACTATATATACCCTTCACCGCAAAATGCTTATCAAGTCCAGTTTCAATATTCAAGAACATTCATGTGGAACATGATGTGGTACCAGTACGATGGCTCCATAAACAACAACAGAGCCATCGTACCAGTACCACGCCATCGTCAACACCACGGATGTTCATACATACGGCCCCTTGTGACACCTCTGATGACTGTTTATAGTGGAAAGTGTCGACAACAACACAAGTTACAGTGTTCCTTTACCATATTATCCAGCCACACAGGTCTGACTGTTTATAGTGGAAAGTGTCGACAACAACACGAGTTACAGTGTTCCTTTACCATATTATCCAGCCACACAGATCTGACTGTTTATAGTGGAAAGTGTCGACAACAACACAAGTTACAGTGTTCCTTTACCATATTATCCAGCCACACAGGTCTGACTGTTTATAGTGGAAAGTGTCGACAACAACACAAGTTACAGTGTTCCTTTACCATATTATCCAGCCACACAGGTCACATTGGTCTTTGATCGACTGTACAGTCGGCCTCAGGAATTCCTACACACACTCTAGGCTTCAAGGGATCACAACACACAGAAAATATAAGTCTATGTAACTGCAACACAACGAAATAATAGGTTTGTTGTTTTGCAGTCACCGAGTCACTTGGTAGACCATTCAATGCAGTACTTTCACAATAATAATCTCGCTTTATGATGAGGCTGTGTACGAATTCCTGTGGTCAACTGTAGATATCTTTAGTGAGTCATTTCAAAGTACTGAGTGTGAGCATGTGTTGGTAGACTTGAAAATGGTGTCTATGTATGTACTGGTCTGTATGTACTGTGTATATATTTATATTCTTGTATGCATGTATGTAAGAATACATATGCATGATTGTGTGTGTAGTGTGTGTGTAAATACATACAGAGGACTCCACAAAGGACACACACACACACACACACCTATCTATCTATCAAAAGGCTAAAAGTTTGCTTAATATCCTTACTTGTGAGATGAAATGAATGAGTTCCAAAATCATGTATAAGTTCGTTCGAGATGCCTAGACACATTGCGTTTGAAGGAGCATAAGTCTTACGTAGTAAAGGGGAAAGATGGATGGAGGTAGAGTGTTCCAGACATGACCAGTTGTGTATATCAAAGACTGAGAGTACTGATTATCTCTTGCAACATAGAGTTGAACAGAAAGGGGATGAAACCAAGTAGCTTGGCAAGTGTTGTATGCTCTCCTGAAGGGAGGAAACATACACTGAGAGAGTTTAGTGTGTCATTCTTACAATTGATTAATAATAGTGTTTGATTCAAGACTGTGTTTATTGTTAACATGGTGTATGTATGATAGAATCCAGAGTACCTAACATTACACCTTATTTCATTCCTCCAGCTCCTACCTGTTCCAACGTCACTCTTATTACCCCCACCCCTCTACTCCATTCCCTCCTGTACCAATTCCACTACCGTTCCTTCCGTCTTTCCCTATTACTTCACTACTCCATTCCCTCCTGTTCCAATTCCACTACCGTTCCTTCCGTCTTTCCGTATTACTTCACTACTCCATTCACTCCTGTTTCCACTCCATTTCCATTCCTTCTTTCCCTTCCATCTCTCCCAAAGCACACACACACTCTTCCTCCTCCCTCCAGACCCCAGGCAGTCAGCCACTCTCGTGACTCGTCTCTCGTCAGTTTGCCACTGGCGTTCAGTGCAACCAGTTGGTTGGACGTGTAGCTCTCTCTCTCTCAGCCCAGGCCAGGTCAGGCTTGCAAGCTCGCTGGTGCACACACACACACACACACACACAGTCACTTATTCATTCAACCACCTACACTCACACGGTACCTCACCCCTTCCATGCAGACACCCACCCATCGGGACCTGTATAGAAGCGAGCAATAAAGGAGAAAATTATATGGTGTAAGTGGGTTTTCTGCTCATGTGTAAAGTGATAAGTTTGTAATAAGTCTAGTAGACCAGGAAAAAGAGAGGTACAAACTAAGAACAAAATTATAATCTCAATAGAATTCGGAAATCGTTCAGAAGTGTGATGAATATAAAGTAATAAATTGTGAACAACCGTGATATATATTGACCAGTGATAGATTGTGAGTTAGAACCAAAGGTGTAAGAGTGTGTGTTCAGTCGTTGGTTGTGGTAATAATTGGTGTACAAGAATGGTGAAGGGCATCGTTAAAAATGCACTTGGAGTGTGTTGGTGGTGGTGGTGAAGGTGAGAGAGAGATGTTCCATATAGGAAATACAACATAATGTCATACAAACAATGGAATGGATTACATATACTCTGGAAATATTGCACCACGTTGTTCCTACACACTTCAGAGTTGTTTGAATGTGGTTAGTGTTACAATACTATTGCTTCTATAAACACCAGTGTAATATGAAAGGAAATATGGAAATAAGGTTAGTATAATTTTTTTTGTGCAAAAATAAATCAAAGAATATAGTTTAACTAAAAAAATGTAAAGAAGAAAAAATCTCTCGACTTTCGTATAAAAAAAATTGAAAAGCGTCAATGCATAACGAGCGAGAGCGGAAATAATATAAACAAAGTGTAAATGTCATAATAAATACCATAAAACCAATCCAAGACTTCACTACAAGTTCTTGCAGCAGTTTAAACAAGTACAACTACTCTATCACAAATAGTACAGTGACCTAACTAACTTCTTACAGAGTGTATCACATCATCACGTGTACTAGTCGTTCTCTATTTCGTTGTGTCATCAGGTAACACGTTTTGTCAAGATTCGATCATTTTCTATAAAGTTGTCAAATCAAGTTGGAGTAACTGTTAGTTTGAGCAGAAAACCAAAGTAAAGTAGTATAGTGTGATATTTGTGTTAGTTCCTCCACCAGTTACCAGATAAGAAGTACGAAGAGGAAGAGAGAATTAATTAATGATAACTAAGAAGTGATAAATATAGTACTCGGGATTAGACAACACAAATTGTCTCATTGGTTGAAAATTATTAGCACTGTTGACGTGATTGCCTCTGTTTGTTTCCCTGTCTCCCTTCCTGCCACTCGGTCCTTTTGAGTATACGTAGACTGGATTAAACTCAAGAGAATCTGCTTTATCAGGGACAGAGTGTACCATCCTCCCTCGTCCCTATATTTACTGTACCTATCTGTCTAATACTTGTCTATCTGTCTGCATCTCGGTCTGGAGTACGAGTGTACATTATAGACAAACAAAGCTGAATGTTTCACTGGGATGGCAGTGACTTACATCCTCCAAGACTTCCCTGTTTGCCAATCCACCCTCCCGTGTGTCTGTCTGTCTGTCTGTCTGTCTGCTTTGCTCCTTGCCTGTCTCTCGTCATTGGATATGTGAGTGGCTACGAGTCAGCTGAGAGCTCTGTCCCTCTTGGTTCTAAGTGGGGCCCCCGTCACGTAACCTGGGTATATATACGAGCCACAGTGTCGTAAAGTATCTGGGTTGAGAGGCACTTGGTAAAGGGGAGCTGCTATCTGGGATTATCATTTATCACTCTTCACGGAACACAGGTGACGTGACGCTCTATACTCATGGTTTATACCTTGGAGGAGAATGACCGTCTTCTTCTGACATATGAAAATATAATTACATACTCTCGAAAGTTTGCACCACATTATTCCTACACAACTCAGTGCTGTTTGAATGGGGTTAGCGTCACATTTTCTAAAACGTATTATGTGTTAATTACTACTGAACCTGTGGACTCCAGGTGTGCTTCCATCAAAAAGAAACTATCTGGTGTTGGCTAAAAACAATGTTGATATTGATAAGTGTTTAAAACTTAACTATGTATTTACTCAAGTTGGTCATAAACACTTAAACATTTAACATTCACTTGTCGGGAAAAGAAAACCAATGAACATAAAAATAAGTGGGTGAGGCAAATATAAATAAATAGATAAATAAACTACGTAAAACAGATCATCACGTGATAACAACAAATTATAATAACAACTGTTAAACTCACATCATCATAAACAAATAGTGCAAGTGACTTAGAAAGATAGAAGAGAAACTCAGAGACTAATATATATAATAACGTGAGGGTAGAAGGAAGATAAATACTTTTAGTGAAAGGTGAGGACACTGTACCATCACCACCACCACCACAACCACCATCACCACTATGACTACCATGGTCACCACCACAGCAAGGCTCATCACCACACTCACCATTCTCTGCCACACTCCTGCTTTAGGTGAGTCCTATGAGACGTTATTTATATACAAGACTATGGCTGCTATTATTAAACTTACTCTTCGAAGAAAATGTGTTTTGTCGCTAAATTCGTATTACAAAATAATAAGAACTGAACAACGAAGAGAACTTTTCCTGGAAGAAGAAGGTTGATAATACCAGACTATGAATGTTGGATATATAGGACGTATGAGTATATAGGTGAATGTTGGATATATAGGACGTATGAGTATATAGGTGAATGTTGGATATATAGGACGTATGAGTATATAGGTGAATGTTGGATATATAGGACGTATGAGTATATAGGTGAATGTTGGATATATAGGACGTATGAGTATATAGGTGAATGTTGGATATATAGGACGTATGAGTATATAGGTGAATGTTGGATATATAGGACGTATGAGTATATAGGATATATGAGGTATTATGTATTATTAATACAATGAGAACTATAACATCAAACACGGTGGGATTATATGGCACTATGACAAGTAAATTTTTCTTAAACCCAAACTAATGAGGATGTAGAATGTTATTACTATCAAGAAATTTGGCGAATCTCTTAGCCAGTAAACGGTCAAATACTTTTGATAAGATGGGAGTAATAGAAATGTGTGTGTATTCTTCAGGAAGGACTGTGGCAGATTTCTTAGGGATTGGCGTCACTTTAGCAGTACCGTACGCCAGCAAGTTGGAAAACGACCATGGCGAATTAAGGTTAAAAAAATTATGGATAACTTCGGGGCCAAAGGTGTGCTGATAATTTTATAAAACAGAGGGAGAAAGCCAATAGGATCAGTGCCGCCAAAAGAGTCAAGCTTATTGAGAAGTTTATGAACTTCAGTAGACCGAAAAGCAAATGAAATGAATTTATGTTCGGATATACAGGAATGTGGCAATGTAACCTCAGCATTACTCTGTTTACTAACAAACACATCAGGTAGAATATTAGACTTTTCACCTGGTCATAATCTACAGAGCCGTCAGATATACATAAAGAGAGAGAGAGAGAGAGAGAGAGAGAGAGTTCTGATTGAAGAAGAAAGGAAAGAAGTTAATAAAAGTGTTGAAGATATAGAGACACGTAATAAAGGACATAAGGAGAATGTAAACCTGATGAATAATGTATGGAGGAGAAGAGAGATGATAAGAGGAAGATGGATGGTGTAGAGGTGATGCTGTAAACAGAGAATGTAAGGAGAATGTAAACCTGATGAATAATGTATGGAGGAGAAGAGGAATGATAAGAGGAAGATGGATGGTGTAGAGGTGATGCTGTAAACAGAGAATGTAAGGAGAATGTAAACCTGATGAATAATGTATGGAGGAGAAGAGGAATGATAAGAGGAAGATGGATGGTGTAGAGGTGATGCTGTAAACAGAGAATGGTGATACAATTCCTGCTAACCTGAAGTAGGATATATATTGTGTTTGTAGTATTTTATATTGTCTGGCGTTATTTCAAACATGTTATCAAACACTCCAAACCTTGTGTAGATAAAAGGGGAGATTCTTTTGTTGGTGAATTGGAAAGTCTGTGATTGCTTCAAACTATGCCACGAATCAGTCCCCTATGAGTACCAGTTATGGCGTCTGTTTTCTGGCATAGTTAGGAGGAATCAGTAGCCTTCCTATTTGCCAACAAGAGAATCTGCCCTTAATGAGGTAGAGATGATGTCAGTGAAATGATGGCAACAATATCCTCCAATCTATCAATAAGGAAGGGTCTGTCAGAGAAGGTGGTCTGCTTTGTGACACATTTTATGGGAATCAGTAATTGTCTACAAACATTGTCTTGTCTCTTTATCAATGTAGTAAGTAATCAGTCAGTCAGATGAGGTGGTGATGGAGGTGATGACAAATATGAAAATGTCAGAGTATTGTACAGAGATAAATCATGGAAGGAAATAAAGAAAGTAGAAAGAGATAAAGAGAGGAGGGAAGGAAGAAAAAGAGAAAACTGGAAGGCATAAAGAAAGGTAAGTGGGAAGGAAGAAATGGCGGATGGAATGAAGGGGAAGGAAGAAATAAATTGTCAGGATTAAAAGACACAACTTTTGCAAGTATGTCAGGAAACAGAACCAGATGAACAAATATAATGGTGGCCTGTTACTTGGAATAATTTGGAGGAATCATTTGCTCCAGATTTACCAACACTGTAATTCCCCCTTGAACATTATGAAACATGTGATGGTAGGGATGGTAGGGGCAGGGGCTGCGTAATAACAGTAATACCAAGTAATTTATGCTGCTGCCCATATTATCAAATCTATCCTTCCTTCCCTTCTCCTCTCCTTCCGTCCAAATGTTCTCTGCCTTCTCCTTCATGTTTCCGTCCATCTTTTTCCACACATCATTTTTCCTTCGATTCTTTTTACCACCCTTCATTATTCATTTCCTTCCTTTCTTACATTCAGAGTGTTCTCTGCTTTCTTCCTTCTTGTTACTAAAGTTTTTTTCTGTCACTAAAATTTCTCTCCTCTTTTTCATATAATTTGTCCGCCTTATCTTTGATGACTGTTAGCCTTTACCTCCTTACTACCTCCCTTCCTTCCTTCCTTTCTCTATCCGATTCATTGTCACTTCTCCTTACTTCCAAACCCTTTACAAGTTCGCCACTCTTCCTGCTATCACTTCCCTTGAGTTATCTTTTCCTTCTCTTCTTCCTAATCCGTCCTCCTTGTTCCATTCCTAATTTACACCATTTCCCATTAATTTACTTCACACTGTACTACAGTGTCTATATTTTATTAATCATATCTTTCTGTCTACTGCCTAGAGGCCATAGAATCACTCAGTGGGGGCCATCATCACAGCAAGGCCTACAAGGGTTTCTGTCCCTCTCCATCTTCTCACATTACAACTCTAAGTTAAGGCCCATATTTCCACTCCATTCTTTAAGTCTCAGGCCAATCACTCATTCTTTTCACTTCCCCACCACAACTCTTTATCACACCTCGTTCCTCCACTCCCATCCCTTCTGAAATCTCTCCCTCCCTCTCTTCCTGCAGTACAATCACATACTCTTTTCCTCTCTTCACCAGCCTCCACATAACATTTTCAATTTGTCTTCCCTCTGTCCACACTGACTCTCATTCATCTTTATTCTCTCGGTTCCTCATATTCCCTCGTCGCTGGGTAATCGAGTTAAGTAAAAACGTTTTTTTTTTTCAACTTTGTGCAATTTTTGGTAAAGCTTTTGTTGAGAGGTTGGAATGATATATACAACAGTATTTATATGTATTGACTAGCCACTCGGACCTTTTCGTCTAGTACCCCAGAAGGAACTTGGATATCGGTTTTCATTGTTTACTCGGTCCAGAAAGTGTTGCCAGCACCCCTGTGACTGGTGCTATGTAAGGTTGACACTCCTGACATACGGAAGGGGTCCCTTACTCCTCCCTCTCACCCCGTCAGTTTTTATGTTTATTGTTTTAACTGAGTGCAATGTTTTGTATTATTCAGTAATTAACACAATATTCACATAAATGGTTAAATTATAACGTTGTTTTATACAAGTAGAAAGTCATTGAGTATTCAATTGATTAAGTATAATAAGTATAATAGATCAGGTAATGATGCATATCAATGCACATCATTACCATCATGATAAACAATATTTTATCTGAGGAAGTGTGGCCGTCAACGTTATGATTATTATATATCAAGATATATTGATCAGTATATTTAATGTTTTACATATTTAATTAACATTTGATTTGCCATAGCAGAGAAGAGTTGCGGACAAAAAACAACAGAGAGTAACAGTAACAAACATCCTCTCAAGCTGACAGCCCGAGGCTGACTGAGGATCAGTTGACTTGAGTCAGCTCAGCGTGACATTATTTATTTATTGGTATAGTGAAACCAGTACAGCTGGTAGCTGGTTGCTATAGAATATGCCCCTTCACAAGCCCAGGCCCCGTGTAGGCATAATCTGGGTTGGAAGGGTCAATTCCGTGACGTTCATCAGAAGTAAATAAAAATTCAAATCTGGCGCTGTACTGATAGTGGAGCCACCTGGAGGTGGTGAGGTGAGGTATTAAGCCCCTCCTCCGCTGAATACCGCTCGTCCACTCTGTCGCGGAACACACGCCTGTCAACATCTACGCTCCTCGCTGCTACGCTATGGTATTGTGTCGCGTGTTCCTGCTAATTTTTCTTTTGTGTTCTAGTGGCTGGCCTGCTTTGCAGATGTATATTGTGTGTTTTCTAGGAGGGTTTTTAGGTGTTTATGGGGTTTTTTTCTTCGTTAGGACTTAGTTCTTTCCTTAAGCGAAGGGGGCTTTTCAGCCCCTGTTTTCGGAGTTTTTCTCCGTCTGTCCCCTATTTCACTGTCCCTCCTGCCACTAGTACATTCTTCATGTGTATTTTATCGGGGTTTTCTGGGGTTTTTAGCGAGATTAGTGGGTTCCACGTGGGACTTCCCCACTCCACGTGGTGACCACATGGGGTCTTTGCAGACCTTCCTCTTACCTCCCCCGATTATTATGTGTCCCCTCTCGGTAAGGGGGAGGGAGAATTGTGCCCTGGTTCTCTCTTCCTCTCCCGAGCGGGGGTTTTTTATTTTATTTTGGGGTTTTTTCCATTATTTCAGCCTGGAGTGTTTCTTCTCAGGCTATCGGGTCCCCTCCTACCCCTCCTTCTGGTTCATCGGTCCGGGGGGGCCCCCTTTTTTACCCGCTCCATGTGGCGGACGATTATGGTTTTACGGGGTTTTTTTCCCTGGGCGGCTGCGCGAGTGTGGGGGATTGTGTTCTGGTCCCCAGGTTCAGCGGGCGTGTCCCGCGCTTCTTTCCTTCGGGGAGGATGGGTTTGTGTTCCAGTGTTTGCACGTGTTAACCCATGTTTGTGTATTCTTTTCTCCCCCAGCCTACTCGTGCCCTTTGTGCTGCCTCAGGATGTACCGTGCGGGTCTCGCCTGACGGACACCTGCACTGTTCTCCTCACGCACCCTGCTTCACTCCCTTGGGTTACGACCCTTTGGCGTGTGGTGTGTGCCGCCCCTGGGCTGAGTTGTGTCGGGTTACCTCCCCTTCTGCCCGCTCCAAACTCCCTGCCCTTGCTTCTCTTCGTATGGCGTGGACGAGGGCTAGGAGAATGGCCCACAAACGAGACGGTTCTTCTTTGGCGTGGGTGGACCCGATTTTGGGAGCGGACCTGGGTTTATTCAGGACCCGTTACCCTTCTTCCTGTCTCTCGGAGTCTCAGGGGCTAGAACCTCCTGAGGCCCGAGAGATTGAGCCTGCTTCCCTAGACGGTACTACGACTCCTTCTCGGGGCTTATCCCCCCGGGAAGCGAGCGAGTCTGTCGCGCTGGTTCCCCCGACTGCCTCACCGGTACAAGGGCCCAGCAGGGAACCCCCAGCTTCGCCTCCTGCTAGAGCTGGCTCCTCAGGCCTCTCTAGAGGACGCAAGCGTTCGGCTAAAAGGTCCCGCCACTCCAGGAAGTCCCGTGCTCGTCGCCGTTCTCCTTCCTCCTCGTCTTCGTCGTCCTCTTCCTCTTCTTCGTCGTCGGGGAGCTCTCCTTCGCCCGCCCGCAATTCCCGCAGGGGTAAGCGGGGGGGGGACAGCCCCTCGTCGAGGAAGATAGTTAAGATCTTCCACACCCTTATTCCTCACGCTTTTCCTGGGGCTTCCGTCGCGCAACCTCAGGCTGTCGCTACGGAACCCGCTCCTGTTCCCCCGCCTCCCGCTGCTGCTCCCGTCGAGGGCTCGAGTCCTCCCGGGGATGTGGGAGTCCTTTTCGTGCCTCCCGTTTCCCCAGGGCTCGAGTCTCCGTCGGGGGACGTAGCTGAGGAGTTGGTTACCTCCGCACCCCCGTCCCCGTCACCCCCTCCTTCAGGAGACGGATACCTTCCCTACTCTTGGTCTCTCCTTCCTCCTGCTTGGACCCACTCTTCGGAGGAGGGCAGACTGGTGGCCTGGTCTCCGGACACAGCTCAACCAGACGTGTGGATCCGGAGGGATGACGTCGTGGTGAAGTGGGGGGCGGATGAGAAGGGCGAGGCTATTCCCTTCTACAAGGTCCGTCCTATCTCAGCGCCCTTACCCACTTCAGCTAGGGTGTCCTCTGCGGCTACCCTGGACGCGATGGGTTTCCTGGTGGAGTACAGCCAGCTACACTTGTCCGGGGCTTGGAGGATTGACCGCTCACACGGTAACACGGCTCTCCTCCTTTCCCCGGACGCGTACTTCCCGGGGGATAAGAGTGAAGGGGACCTGGATATTCCAGCCCTTCTCCTTAAGTCCCTGGACCACCAGAGGAACAACGCGCCCAGGAAGCCCCCTCCTCCGTCTTTCCCCGTCATCCTCCCTCATTCCCGGGCTCCCCCGGGCTTGAGGGAGTGCCTGTGGAAGACGGAGAAGGAGCCCCCGGTCCCCTATCAGCTGAAGGAGCCCGATGGTAAATTGAGGCAGGCGGAGTCTGCTACCCGTCTGGAGCTGGCCCACACCATCTCCACGGGAGCAGCCGCCTCTTTGATTAGGGACTGCCTCAACGCCCTAACAAACTCCTACCACGAGATGTCGGGTGTACAGCTAGCGTGAGTACCTTTCTCGTGTATCATGTTTGTAGGGATGCTGGGTGAAGGGTCTCCCTGTTACTCCCGGGTACTTATCCCCGGGTTCGCTCGGTTCTTTCTTTGTTTACCCCTTACAGTGACACCCTCTCTTCCATGGCCACCGTGATGGAGGGCGTGGCGGCAATGGCTACCCACTTCATGCGGGAGGAGGCGAAGGCGTTCGCCGAGGCGAGACTGGCAACCCGCCAAGCGGCAGCTAAATCTGCGCCAGAAATGGCACAGAGGGGAGTGGTACGAGCTGTCCCCTTGTCCCCCGCCCTCTTTGACCAACCGGCGACAGACACGATCTTCGCCTCCCTCCCAACGGTAATTAATTTACCAAAGCCTTCCACCTCCAAGTAAGTACCTCTCGTGTTCGTCTTACCCGAGTTGTCACGGGGTGAAATGAAAGGATTTTCGGGTCTATTTTGGGTCCTAATCGTTCTGTTTGTCCGTAGGCCACGTGCCCCACAGCCAGCCAGACCAGCCTACCAGCCCCGGAGGCCCTCCCAGCCCTCCAGGCTACCGAGGCCCTCCTATCCCACTCCCCCGAGAGCACACAACAGGCCCTCCCAGAGGGGCCAGCAGCCTTTTCGAGGAAGGGGACAGGTCTCCAAGCCCTTCGCAAAGCCCAAGTCCTTCAACCACCCCTCCCAGAAGGACCGCGCCACTTGAGGGTCCCACTCTGGGCTGCCTCACAGGGTGGTCAGCAGCCTGGCCCACCCACGGCTGGGCAGCAAGGATAATTCGCCAGGGCCTGTCATGGCCCTGGATTACTGTTCCGGTGAGTAACTGTCATCCTTACTGTCTGACATATGAATTATGCCTAATCCCGTCCTTGGGCTACCGTTAGGTCAAAATCAGATTTTCCCTTGCGGTCAAAATCTCTGCCTCTCCTGTCATTCTCCCCCCAACCACCCCGGGTCCCTCGGGCCCCGGGGGATTAGGATTAACGGTACTCTCACTGACACCTGTCTTCTCCCGTTACAGCCACTACGTCTACCTCCTGCCTCAACCAAAGTGTCACTTTCGGTCGTCCCGCATGTGCGGGAAATGCGGGAAAAAGGGGTAGTGGAGCGGGCGACGGGAAGGGTCTTTCTTTCTCGTTTATTCACGGTCCCCAAAAAGGATCAGGGAAAAACGAGATTGGTGATGGACCTGAGCAAGCTAAACAAATTCGTGAAAACATTACATTTCAGGATGGTTTCGGTTGCTCAGGTCTGAGGAAGGGAGACTGGTTAGCATCCCTGGATCTCAAGGATGCTTACTGGCACGTCCCGATCCACCCCAGGTTTCGCCGCTTTCTGGCCTTCCAGGTGGGGACCGAGACGTTCCAGTTTACCAGGCTCCCTTTCGGTCTTTCTCTAGCTCCGCGAGTCTTCACAAAACTCGTGAGGGTGGTGGCATCCCGTCTGGCAGAGGCGGGTGTCCCCACCCTCATGTACCTGGACGATTGGTTGCTTCACGCCCCTTCCAAGGAGCAGGTAGCAAACAACGTCCGGGTAGCGAGGGGAGTGCTAGAGGAAATGGGGTTTCTGTTGAACATCCCCAAGTCCTCTCTCACCCCCACTCGCAAGCTGTGTTGGCTAGGAATAGAGTGGGACTCTCTTTCGGCCACCCTCTCTCTCGCTCCAGACAACGCCCGCCGGACCCTCCGCCACGTCCGCCGGGCGCATTTTTCCCGTACTTTCTCTCGCCGCCAGTGGGAATCATTGCTCGGGTCCCTAAATTTCGCGGCCCCTGCAATGCCCCTGGGACGACTGAAACACAGGAGGCTGACGCGGGAGGTAAACCTCCACCTGTCCCCCACACACAGGGACCTTCCCAGGCAAGTGTCCCCCTCTCTCCACCGCCTCCTTCGCCCCTGGCTACGTCCCGGTGCCCTGCGTCAGCGGGTCCCCTGGGTGTTCCCTCCCCCGGGGATTACGGTGGCGACAGACGCATCGGACGTAGGCTGGGGATACCAGTCTTGCCTGGGACATCAACGGTGCGGGGGATGGAAGGAAGGGGAAAGGCTACTGCACATCAACGCCCGGGAGTTGATGGTAGCGAAGGAATGGCTCAACAGACACCCTCAGTTTGCCAGGATAGGCGTCCGCTTCGATATGGACAACGTTGCGGCCGTGCAGTGCCTACAGAAACAGGGCACCGTACGGTCGGAAATTCTCCTGTCCCTGTCAGAACAGATTTTCGCAATAGCGGCCAAGAGGGACATTCACCTCTCGGCCCGCTACGTGCCAGGGCGGGAGAACGATTGGGCGGACGCCCTATCCAGGTTCAGGGGGACATCAGTCGAGTGGCAACTGCGTCCCCTTGTGTTCGAGTCTCTCTGCCTTCGCTACGGGACACCGGAGGTGGACCTATTCGCCTCCCCATCCACGGCCCTACTCCCTCTGTTCCTGACTTTCTCATCCAGAACAGAGGCGGGAGGCCCGGACGCCTTCACGGAGGACTGGAACAGGTGGGGTCATCTCTACCTCTTCCCACCCCCAGCCACTTCAGTCCTCCTGAAGGCGATCCTCAAGCTGCGCACTTTCAGGGGGAGGGTTCTCCTCATAGCCCCCCGCTGGCCAGCACAGCCGTGGTTCGGAGAGTTGTCCCGGTGGTGCCCGCATCCCCTTCAGTTGGGATCGGCGTGCCTCTCCAGCACCCTGTCTGCACCACTCCAAGCGTCACTGAAACTACACGCTTGGAGTTTCTACGGGGAGTCCTCAGCAAAAGGTTCACTAAGGAGACAGTGGACAATATGTTGAGGGCTCATCGTCAGTCTTCGGTGCGACAATACGAATCGTGCTGGAAAAGATTCCAGGACTTCTTGCGAAGACACCCCTCCAGGGTCATCTCGGAGGACACAGTCCTGGAATTCCTCACGTGGCTCGCCGATTCCACCAACAGGGCCCCGGCGACGGTGCTTGCGCATCACGCAGCCCTGTCTGATCCCCTCCTCCTGGGTTTTAACATTAAGGTTTCGGAGAGGCCTCTCTCTCTCCTGAGGATGGGGATTCGGGCGGGGACCGCACCTCACCGGGCCCAGGCACCCTCCTGGTCCCTTCATCGTGTCCTTTCCTACCTGACCTTCGAGGGGGTCCCTCTGGAGGTTTGTCACCTCCTCCAGAAAGCTCTCTTCCTGCTCGCCTTAGCTACAGGTTACAGGGCTTCTCAGTTGGCAGCCCTGACCCGTCACACAGCCTTTTCTTCAGTAACCCCTAACCTTACTTCCTTAACCATTTCCCCCTCCCCTGCTTTTCTAGCTAAGAACGAGCAGGCTGACGACAGAATTGGCCCTCTCGCAGTACCCTCGTTCCTGAGGGATGGAAATTTCCACCCCCTCTGCCCAGTCCACGCCTTTGTTGCATACGTGGAGGCGACGAGAGGGGCTTCTCCGGACCACCTCTTCTACAACTCTAGGTCCGGTAACCCTCTCTTCCCTAGGTCAATCGCTCGCCTTCTCTGCCGAGTGATAGAGAACGGGGATCCCGGACACGCCCCGAGGGCTCACAGCGTTAGGGGCGTGGCCGCCTCCCTCGCCTTCCTCAGGACTCACTCGGTGGAGAGGGTCAGGGATTTAGGGGGCTGGGCGTCCACTTCTTCCTTCAGGACGAGGTACCTGTTCCACTCGCTCTCCCCTACCCCCTGTGTGGCTATGGGTACTCCACCTCCTATTCCCCAGGGTCCCCGCGGGAGACACATGGGGGGGAGGGGCCGCCCGAAGAGAAAAGGTCGGGTGATTTAAGTCCCGTCACATCATCCCAGACCTCATCCACATCTTGTACAGCTTCATACTCATCCCCATTCTTCACGTGTACATATGGTGAAAGAGAATATATAATAAATTACATTGTTACGGAATTCTTGTGTATTCATTTTCCAAACAATTATTAACTAAGATGAGTGACAGGAGATATTATTACACAGGATATCTGGATCCTAGTGTCCTCCTTCATCCCCTCGGGATTACATTACCTGAGCGAGGGCCATAGCCCTAACTCAGAAGACTTGAATAAGGGGGGGGGGGGGGAATGGGGGGGGGAGGAAAAGGGGGGGGGGGAGTATCCATGGGAACCTCCCCCCTCCTCTCCTAGACCCGAACCCTCGAGTCTACCTATAAAGACTTTATGTGTAACAATTCTGGTCTATAACAGAATGGTCTACGGTTTTATGGTATACGCTACTTCTCCCCCACCACGGCGTTTCACCTAGCCAGTGTCGGGAGGGGCGTTAGCTGCTGCCTCACCGGGCTCGGTTACCTTTCCTGCCCTCCGCTCTCAACCACTCTTAACTAGCACGTGATTGCCTCCACCTCACCTCCCACCTACCGCATCGCATGCTTAGCAACCAGCTGTACTGGTTTCACTATACCAATAATAGTGCATTTGTCGCGGCTTCTAGCCGCTTAAATTGTATTTATTGGTTTGTGAAACCAGTACAGCTTCTACTGTCCCACCCACCTCCCGATGCGGCAGACACTCACTTCTTTCTCATTGGAGTGGACGAGCGGTATTCAGCGGAGGAGGGGCTTAATACCTCACCTCACCACCTCCAGGTGGCTCCACTATCAGTACAGCGCCAGATTTGAATTTTTATTTACTTCTGATGAACGTCACGGAATTGACCCTTCCAACCCAGATTATGCCTACACGGGGCCTGGGCTTGTGAAGGGGCATATTCTATAGCAACCAGCTACCAGCTGTACTGGTTTCACAAACCAATAAATACAATTTAAGCGGCTAGAAGCCGCGACAAATGCACTAATAGTGGTGAGTCACGATGGTCAATCAGACGTATTGGATTAATGAAGAGTGTCAACCCTAACGATTAACAATATATAAAGTAACGGAGGGATGGTTCCAAAACTCTTCTTTGTCAAGTGTTCATGTATAATTCTGGCCTCCATGTGAACCTCCTTGACAAAATGACCTAACCAGCTTGTTAAATAGGCTCTCTTCACAGACCTATTCATTTAGTAGACCAGAAGAAGCTGCGACTCAAGTTTTCTTTGTTCATACATTATAGTACAGTACTCAACTCTGCTGCTACACTTACATGTACTGACAGACTGTGTTGTACTCTGATGTGACTGTCATCACTGTACACTCCTGTTACACTTGTACTGACAGACTGTGTTGTACTCTGATGTGACTGTCATCACTCTACACTCCTGTTACACTTGTACTGACAGACTGTGTTGTACTCTGATGTGACTGTCATCACTCTACACTCCTGTTACACTTGTACTGACAGACTGTGTTGTACTCTGATGTGACTGTCATCACTCTACACTCCTGTTACACTTGTACTGACAGACTGTGTTGTACTCTGATGTGACTGTCATCACTCTACACTCCTGTTACACTTGTACTGACAGACTGTGTTGTACTCTGATGTGACTGTCATCACTGTACACTCCTGTTACACTTGTACTGACAGACTGTGTTGTACTCTGATGTGACTGTCATCACTGTAATCTACCAACATCGACCTCTGATCCTGTCGTCAAATGACCTCGGAGGTCGGATCTAACCTCACCTAATCCTCCGTTAAGGTTCAATACACATTTTTGTATCTATAATGAAGACTTTAACTAGCACCGTTCGACCGGAAATGACCTCCAGTGACCTTACATTCCATTGATTGGTATTGTAATCTATTCTGAGTCATAATGATTCCAAATATGTAGGTCAAGTCCAGGTAGAATGAAGAGTGAGAGTTGTTCGTGAACAAACCAACCAACAAATAGTAAATGCCCATTATATGTACTCATATATATATAAGATATTATATGGTATCTAACTGGTCCTCTTTACAAACCTAATAAGTTAGTACCCTAGAGGGAGCTCCAACCCGGGTTTGCCTTGTTCATGTATTATTTATATTGTGGGATGAATCTGGACCTCGGTGTCAAATTTGGTAATGATATGTTGAGAAATAACCACGTTGATTCAAGACAAATTAAGGACCCTGTGGTTGTGTATGAAAATTGGAGGCTTCTGATTTCTCATGACCATGCCACGAAACAAATTCCTTCCATTAAAGTGGTGTTTCGTGGCAATATTTGAAGGACACACACACACACAAAGGAGTGGCAGGTAGTAACACACGCGGGTCAGATCAGGTCACAGACACACCGGCAGCTGTACCCACAAAGAACATTCTAGACATACCTGGGTAAGCCACGCCTCCCAACTCATACCATTGGCTAGGCCTAGATTTAATTACTTTGATTACTAGCTCCTCCCACTGTCCTATGATATAAATTGGGACAGACAACAGAGGACGATGTAGAACATCTCCTGGAGCAGACTAGAGAGGACTCAAGAAGACAAGCCAGCCGGCTCACCAACACATACTCCACCTCTACGAGTAATATCCTTGTTCCAGTTACTGTTTACATATTGATTTTGTGGAGTTTGGGATACCCTGCTGTTTTTTTTTTTTTTTCTTATATATGTTCCGACACTGGACATAGGCTTAATCAAGCCCGTTACCGTGGCCCAGGGGCCGGATTCACTAACGCAGTTACGAGACCTTAGCGACGTTAAGGGACCTTAGCGGGTGAAAGAGCTATTCACTAACGAGTTAAGGGAGTCTTAACCCAAACTATCGTACGGTATTACCTAAGGGAGCGAGGAGGCACCCTTACGCGAGATAAGGGAGTGAAATGTCCGACAAACGAAAAAAAACGGAGCTGCCAGGGGTACTTTACAGACATGTCACCATGGAACTCTTTGTTGCTGTTGATCAGGAACTTGCATTGCAACTCCATGTTGATGATAATCACCTAATATGGTATTATCTTTTCCTCGAGTGGAAATATTGAGATTATGTGATGAGCTTCAGAAATTGGAAGTGTTACCAGGCGATCTCATGCAATCCCCACTCGTATATTGGTTTTAATTGCCTTAAGATTTTATGCAAGTGATGGCTTTCAGAGTGTTGTTGGTCTAGTGTGTCTAGAGTAATAAATAAAGTGACAGAAGCCCTCTACAGAAAAGCAAGACAGGAAATAAAAATGCCTAGAGGAATAGCTGCCACAACAGACAATAAGCATATATTTCATAGACTAAGAGGTTTTCCTAATGTAATTGGAACAATTGATTGCACACATGTTCCAATTAAACCACCTAGGGAAAGTGAACATTTATATGTGAACAGGAAACAGTATCACTCTATCAACATCCAAGTTGTTGCCAACAGTGATCGGAGTACTAGTAGCCTACATAACTAATGTGTGTGCAAATTACCCTGGCAGCACTCATGATGCATTTATCTGGAATAACTCTCACCTTAGGCAGAGATTTGAGAATGGAGAATTTGGAACTTCTTGATATAATCTAACTTCAGGCCTTAATTAACCCCCATCACATGAGCTAAAAGGAATTCGTCAAGAATTGTGGACTAAATACAATAATACCTATGTTTTTAGGAAGCATATGGTTAATGTTGATGATCATTACTGCTATATATCGTAACATATATTATGTCTCACTGTATACTGTACCACCATGAAGGAATTGTTGACATTTCATACTTACACGTTAAATCACCATATATATTCAACTGATGCAAGTTAACTTTGCTACTTTACCACACAGTCCTCAGTAGTGTGTCCAAGTGAAGTCCCCATAAACTTCATTCCTTATTAGTAACATAAAGTATGGCTACTTTTGATATTTTGCAAAGTTTTCACAGATTACTTTAAAACCCACAGTCCTATTCACCCTATTCTAAACTCGTACAGTATATTCCAAATGCTTTCCCCAAATAAACAGCTACAACAGAGGCTCTTTCTCTAAAAAAAAAGGATTTCTCTACAGTAAATGGAATACATACTGTAATATATGAAAAAAGGCATTGCTGGACTAAAAGTGAATTAATGAAGGAAAGAAAACAGTTGATTAGACATTTATTCTGTATTCCGGCTGTACTCTGCTGCAGAATTAAGTGCAAATATAATGCTTTGTAGAGCACTCTCCTTCACTGTTTACAAAATAATAATATCAGCTGATGAGAGATTCTTGCGTCTGATTGGTTGGACTCTTTTATTACCGACTTCGTGATTGGTTAGCAGACGACAAGATAAAATAAAGTAGAGCCATCCACCGTCAAAATATGAACTACGACTCGCGGTGAGGATAACTTCTCGCTCCCTTACGATTGTTTAGTGAATAGACCTTAAGCGGCGCGCTGCCGTTATCGTAAGGGAGCCTTAGCGCCACTCCCTTATGGGAGCACTTAAGGGAGTGTTTAGTGAATCTAGGCCCAGGTCAACTGCTGCTCACACACACACACGTCACGACTTCCGAACTGGTACCCAGCCACAGAGGGAGGAAAGTCAGGGTAATTCCCAAATACTGCAGCTGTTATGGTACCAGCGATGGTGTTTTACGACGTTCGGTGGCCTTATAGTTAGTGCCTGAAACTCAAATCGGAAGAGTAAATATTCTCAGGCCCTCACCTGAGAGGATCGTTCTCCCGACCTCCAGGTTACGAGTCCAGAACACTAACCACTCAGCCACCTCTCCTACTGAGATATAAAGAACGCTACACGTTTATCTCCAATTTTCTGACTACATCACAGGGTCCCTTAACAAACAAGCTATCCTACTTACATTATAGATGTATGTATGTTTTTTTTTTTTTATTCATTGCGCCGTAGCGTCAGTCAACAGGCAGACAACAATACACAAAGGTAGGCGGGACTCATTACAATCCAATGACTACAACACACACACACACACATACATCACGAAAACATAACAGAATGAAGCACAAGCATACAGACAAATATTTACATTATGACCTACTTAAATCCACCAAAACGAGGGTGGCGTACCAGAAGTTCCTCCAGAACCTGATGGTTCAGCAGGTGTCGACAAACCACATCAAGTGGCAGGCCCCGGGGCAACAAGTGTCGGACAGTGGGGCAGGCCAGGCAATAGTGCTCTATAGTGTTAGCACGAGGCGCTCGACACAAGCGACACTCAGTGAAGGGAGGCTCACCATGCATCCCAGCAACCTGCCACGGTGATATATGTATGTAGGTTATTTGTGTTTGTGGGTATGATGTGTGTGTATATTAATGTTTGTGGGTATGTGTGTTTGTGGGTATGTGTGTTTGTGGATACGTGTGATATTTGTGTGTATGCTTGTTTGTAGGTATGTGTGTGTTTGCATGATATATGTGTGTGGTTTTTTTTTTAGGTAGGTGTGTGTATGATATGTGTGAGTGTGTGATGATATGCGAGTGTATGTGTATATGTAGCTATACACATAGTGTGTATGTATTTATAGTTATATAAGTGTGTATGTACAGTACTTGTAGGTATATATGTATGTGTGTAATAATGTTCTTATCTGTTCCTCAGTTGGTAAACCAATATGAATATAGCCTCAGTCTGCCTCACTGATATGTGTATTTGTAGGTATATATGTGTGTGTGTAATAAAGTTCTTGTCTGTTCCTCAGTTGGTAAACCAATATAAATATAGCCTCAATGATCATTAGGGTAACAAAGACAGGCGTCTTCTTCACTCTGAATCAGGAACATCCAAGTCTATTCACCTAAACCTTTCTGTTCATTACCAGCTTGGCTAAGGGTTACATCAGTCACTCAGTCATACAGCTCTTGCCATTATACATTAACAACTCACCACTACTAGACGTCTGGGAGGCAAACAACAGGGCCAGTATTCACGAAAGCAAAGTTCACTCGTAACTTAAAATTTTGTTCATAAACGTTTATTCTTGGCAAGGACTAGGACCCGGCACTGCTTCGAAATGATAATAACAGATCATACCAACAGAATATCAAAGCCATTTACTGCTTCGAAATGAGACCGAAACACCATGATGAGGTCCAAACTATAAGATGTTTTGTGACTACCGGCCCAGCAGGTCATCATGCTGCTTTGAAATATTGTAATTGATGGTATTATGATTAAGGGGGTCGTATACTTAAACTACAATGGAGCAAATGATTCATCCAAAATATGCCAGGCAACAGACCATCAATATTTTTGTTGATCTGTTCCTTTAGAGGAGTCAAGGTGCTTCAATGAACCAAACGTTTACTTAAACTTTCGGCGAACTGAATAAGGTTTTTCAAGTCCAAGATGCAAAGAAATAAACAAAAAAAATATTGTTCAGTGGAGAGAAGATTGATAAATTTAGAGTCAGGCAGATGTGTACATACATAGATAAAGAGATGGGTTGAAAAATAATAAATATTTAGATAGAAATATAAACAATTAGTTGACAGAGAGACAGGGGACATATAGTTACAAAGCAATGTAATGTAATGTGGACTTTTATTGACAACAACTTGGTAATAATGAAAAGAAAATTATATTGTTTATTACTCAATTATTTATAGGGCAGGATTATTAGGTGTTGATATTTTTAGCTTCCCAAACAGGTATGATAAATACATAATGTTTGAATATTATATTTTGGTCTAAGCTGAAGGTAATGAGAGTGTGGTGCGTCGCTGACCCCTTTACCACCACCTCCTGCAGTGTGTGTGTGTGTGTCTGTGTGTAAGATAGAGAGAATGTGTGTGTGATAGAGAGAATGTGTGTGTGTGATAGAGGGAATGTGTGTGTGTGTGTGTGATAGAGAGAATGTGTGTGTGTGTGATAGAGAGAATGTGTGTGTGTGTGTGATAGAGAGAAGATGCGTGTGTGTGATAGACAGAATGTGTGTGTGTGTGTATCAAAGCATTGTAAACCCGTAATCATATAATCTCTACTTAAGTTATTTATAATCCAATGTTATTTATAGTCTTGTGTATTTCTGAATAATATATAAAAGGTAAAGAGGGTAAAACAACGAACATGGTCTACCCGGAAGTATTGACACAGTAATCAGAGGTAAGTGTAGACTTCCAATATGAGGAAACCAAGAACTGTGATTTATGTTGACAATATGCAAGTCAGCGGACGTGAAGTTTATTTGTATAAATAGTGTACTCTTTATTATTTCATTTTTCTAATTGCCATCCGTTTTATATAAACCCGAGTGAAGCCGGGTACTCCAACTAGTGTATTATAAATGTATGTATGTATTTATCAGGAGAGGTAATTCCATGAAACTGATTCACTCTCATTCTTTTATTTTGTTTTTCACAATTTATATTCATTTAAATCTTTCTCTCTTTCTCTTTTTTAGAGTGTAAATGAAGTAAGGGTTGGTGACTGAGTTGTCCCTTGAATGTAAAATAAAAATCACCGAGCCAAAACCTCACTCACTCACTCACAGAATACATCCATCACTTTTTTATTTTTATTTTAGTTCTGTCCTTTGCTGGCTATCCAATTCGTTTTCACTTCTCTTGCCATAAGTCCTATATCGTTTCGTTTTGGGTTCCACTTTTTCATCTGCCTCACATTTCTTTCTTCATTTCTTTCTCTTTTATTCCCAGACATTGTCAATCTCTATCTTTTTCTACTTTTCCTTTCCGTTCTATACCGTTTTTCGTTCCTCTTTTTCATTTTCTTCTCTTTCTCTCATATTTTCCCTCTTTATTTCTTCATTTTCTTTTATTCCCAGACATTATCAATCTTTTCCTCTCGTTGTCTCCTGTAATAATTTCCTCCCTTCATGGGGTAGTATACTTTTGGTTCATTAGAGTGTCTTGATTCCTCCAAAGTATGCCAGGAAACAGGACCAAATTAACACAAACACACAAACACACTCTAACACACACAAACACACTCTAACACACACAAACACACTCTAACACACACAAACACACACAAACACACACAAACACACACAAACACACACAAACACACACAAACACACACAAACACACACAAACACACACAAACACACACAAACACACACAAACACACACAAACACACACAAACACACACAAACACACACAAACACACACAAACACACACAAACACACACAAACACACACAAACACACACAAACACACACAAACACACACAAACACACACAAACACACACAAACACACACAAACACACACAAACACACACAAACACACACAAACACACACAAACACACACAAACACACACAAACACACACAAACACACACAAACACACACAAACACACACAAACACACACAAACACACACAAACACACACAAACACACACAAACACACACAAACACACACAAACACACACAAACACACACAAACACACACAAACACACACAAACACACACAAACACACACAAACACACACAAACACACACAAACACACACAAACACACACAAACACACACAAACACACACAAACACACACAAACACACACAAACACACACAAACACACACAAACACACACAAACACACACAAACACACACAAACA